>JAJOOS010002387.1:0-31294 GCA_029582725.1 Solanum chiquidenum
GACGGAGAGATTTTTTCATTGGCCATTTTAACTTACAAAAAATATAAACTTAAACTAAACTTCCGTCTTTTATAATGTGGAGGCCTCCAAAACCGACGGAGAGATTTTTTCATTGGCCAATTTCAACTTGTAAAATATACAAATAAACTAAATTTCCATCTTTAATATTGGGGAATTTTAACATATAACAAATATAATCTTAAACTAAATTTCCATCTTTTAACAATGTGAAGGCCTCCAAAATCGACGGAGAAATTTTCTCATTGGCCATTTTAACTTACAAAAAATATAAACTTAAACTAAATTTCCGTCTTTTATAATGTGGAGGCCTCCAAAACCGACGGAGAGATTTTTTCATTGGCCAGTTTTAACGAACAAAATATATGAACTTAAACTAAATTTCCGTCTTTTAAAATGGGAAGGCCTCCAAAACCGACGAAAAGATTTTCTCATTGGCCAATTTTATATATAATAAGTCAACTAAATAATATCAATATAAGAAATGTAAAAGTTAATAAATATTAAGGTATGAACATGAATGATTGAAACTAACAGAGAATAAACAGAGCCTTAATATAATCAACTCAATCAATCTAAACATAAAAAATGTCCACAAAATTTCAAAAAGTGCACAGAGCCACAATTGTATTAAATATATTATAAAATACACACAACGACAAACTAAAAATAAATAAAAGTGAAACATAACAATAATAAAAAAAATAAAAATACTACAACATCATAAACACAAAGCTAAATCAAAACTGTATCAAATTTTAGATATTCAAAATAGAAAAGTGAAAGTAAAATTGTTGGAGTTTTAAAACTCATTAAAATAAAAAATAAAAATTATGAATAACACCAAACAAAACAATACATTGTAAAAGAGATCACTATAGCTTGTCAGAGCAATAATATTCACCAAAAGTAAGATAATCACAGGTAAAATAAAAGCAAACAAACCAAATATAATGGAATGAAAACCAGTAATAGAACATATGTTTGTTCACTTAGGAAGTTCAAAAATTTACAAGAAAAAAATTAACAATATTGACAATAACAAGACCAATACAACGACAATGATAATCAACAAACCAACAGTAAATAAAATTATTTAACAAACAAAAGTGTAGACACAAATATGTAGTGAAATGCAAAAAATGGAAAATAAAGGGGGTCACCGGAGTGGCAGAGTTCCCTGCAGCTGGTTCGAACTGGAGCTCGGAGCTCATCTGGTCATCGGGTTTCGTCCCAAAATGCAGATCTTATCGTATTTAGACACCTGCGAAACAAGAAAAATCGTAAAGGGACAAGGGGATGGGGACTAGCGTTTTCTTCTTCTTTGCTCCGACTCATGGGAGTTTGAAACTCCTCGCCGGAGCTACTGCTCGCTGGAAAAAGGAAAGAAACAAAAGTAGTTTTGGGGTGGTGTTCGTTGATTGGAGCTTCGTTGCTCGTAGCTAGATTTCGAAGTTCGCGGAGGCAAACCTTTTCTGGCAAGATTTTGCCTATTTCGGTGTAACAGTGGTGGTTGTTTGTTGATCTGGAAACCCGGTGGATTGTGGGTTGTGTGGGAGTGTAGCTTGTTTGGAGGTCGGAGAAATGGGTTGCGATGAGTGGTTGTGAGCTTGTGGTGGGTCTGTTTTAGTGGTGTTCTGGCGGTGGGGTTTCGGTGGTCTTGTAACTCCGATGGTGGTGGAGTTGTTGGTTGTTTTGACGTGGGGGAGAAGAGGCTGTTTGATGGTTGTTGTTGGAGAGAGCTGTAAAATGGAGTTGTTTGGTACTGTTGGAGAAGAAAGAACGGGGGGTTGAGGGCTGGTTGTTTTTCCGGGATTCCGGGGTGGTGGTGGCCGGAAATCCCTTTTGTGAATAAAAATTTGAAACCCTAATCTAAAAAATATTTTCCCCACCCCCTATTTTAACCTAATTAAAACTTATATAGAGAATAATTGTTAAATGGGCCCAATTTGTGGGCTTGGAATTGTGGCCCAAAATTATCGATCAAATAAAATATCTGTATTTGAATAAATTTCTAGACTGTGCAAAATATCATAAATAAATATTAACAAATATAACTAATAAAATCAATATTAAAAAATATAATAAACGTAACTAATGACATGTAAAAAATGTAATTTTAAAATTAATTAATAAAAAATATTTTAAATTTTGATAAATAAGGATAGTTATCGATAAACTTATTCAAAAGTATAAAAAATGTATTTTAAACTATTAAATAAATAAAACCTAAAAGTTACGAATTTTGAAAATGTTAGGCCAAAATTGGGTGTCAACATTTAAAATTCTAAATTCGTTTCTATATAGTGATGGACAAGTTAGTATAACATTTTATTATATGGTTGTATCAATCATGTTCTCTAATATTTTATCAAGCAAATCATTTGAACCCCTCTACTAATTTCATATACATCATGATAAATTGTCACGACTCAGACCGTCGTGATTGGCACCCACACAAACCCTCCGGTGGGAGAACCATTACTACAATTCAAACAAACAAATTTTATGAAAACTAAGGCATTTAAAGATACGGAAGCAGGTTTAAATAACTAAAAGAAATAC
The DNA here is from genome assembly GCA_029582725.1 of Solanum chiquidenum. Classification (NCBI taxonomy): domain Eukaryota; kingdom Viridiplantae; phylum Streptophyta; class Magnoliopsida; order Solanales; family Solanaceae; genus Solanum; species Solanum chiquidenum. The sequence continues at coordinate 2,584 of JAJOOS010002387.1, forward strand.
GTAGTTCCCATAATCTCCCCAAGTTTTACACAAATAACTTAACCTAACTAATGCGGAAATTCAACCCCTAGAACCTGAAAGTCATTGTACCAAAACTCTACTAACGATAAGTCTAAGAACAAGGGGTACAATCCCAAAACTAAACAACACCTTAAACAAAAGTCGGAGTCCGAAAAGTGTGGACTTAAATAGAAAGATCCATGGCAGGCTGAAAGAACTGGCTCACCCTTAAATCCAGTCACGCTAAATAGTCACCTAGCTGAGGTCTATCATTAGCCGCCTGAAGATGCCCTGTATTCAATAAAGAACAAGCAAATGCAGTATCAGCACACAACCACAGTGTACTGGTAGGATCACGCGGCAATCCTAATAAGTGTAACATACATTAGTCAATACAACAATATAATCACATGCACATATCGAACATATACAATATCATCAACATATACGAATAATGAACAACTTAACGATTCTCACAAATCACAGTTATATCAATTTAGAGCAACATACCGTCTTCCAATATCAATCATCATTAGATATGAACGAACTCATCACAAGTAGATACACAACACAATTCAATGGTCCTCTCATGGAACCCAATTCAATGGTTCTCTCACGGAACCTACACTCAAACAGTTAGCATACCAAAACGTGGTACCCGATCCAATGATTATGCCGGAACGTGGCAATCGATCCCATAATTATGCAGGAACGTGGCAACCGATCCAAGTTAGTTATGCCGGAATGTGGAAACCGGTCCATTCAACACACCACAATCACAATCACAAGTATATCCTCAAGATCATACATTTAAGTCATAATTTTATGGTAACCATCATTCATATATCTCATTTACAACAAGTGTGATCAATAATGCAACATTCATATAAATACATGTATCATAATGAAGCAAGAACAAACATACATCACACAATAATAGAATCACAACCATCACCTACCTCGAATCTAAGCTTGAATCCCCTAAGACACTTGAATCTTCCCTTTTCGGATTCTTTCCGCTTGTTCTAGGTCTACAAATAATAATTTATACGTAATGATCAACAATCAAAGGTCTAATTATTCAGATTATTACAAACCCAATAACCCTGGACCAAACTCTTGATCTCCATACCCAGATTAAGGTTTTTTCCACCATAAATTCCAGATCAAAACCCTTCCCATCAATAATTACTCATAAATTTATATTCTAAGGATCGAAACATAGATTTAGGGAGTAAAATCCTTACCTTTAGCCTCAAAAATGGTGAAAAACGTTCAAGAATTCTCATGGGGTCATCTCCTAGCTCTCAAAGTTGAAAAGTGCAGAATAAAACTTTTTTGGGGTTTTATTTCCGACTTAAGTCGCGTCTGTCCCGCCACAGAGGGACCCAACCTGCCACAACGGCCCCTCTCTGACGGCAGAAATCCCGCCCCAGCGGCTTGCACGGAACCAGTGAGCTATTTTAATAATTCCAAGACCCCCATTTCACAACACACCTTTGACCAATGACGCTCAGAAAATATCATTCACTCTAAGATCGATTTCGGGAGTTCTACTCACCCGAATTCAATTCTGTAAAGTCGTACGAATCCTTAACAACTTATCTAACTGCTCATGTAATCAAAATCATAATTAGATCTCTCATCTCCGAGTGATCAACTAGGGAAGACTGACTAAAGTAAGAGTAGAGTAGTGCTTGAATCGCTGAACAACAGGGGAAACTTGTCTCGCATACTTTTTCTGTCGACTCCGGGCTGCTAGAAACTTAGAATGGATACTTCTCACCTTACCCTGAACATCTTTTACCAAATCAACTCTCAAAGGTTTCACATCTTCAACCTCAAACCAACCAATTGAACACCTACACATCCTCTCATACAATGCCTCTATGGAGTCATCTCAATACTTGAGTGATAAATATTATTGTATGTAAACTTAACTACAACAAAAGCGATTCTAAAAAAACTACCAAAGTTGATCGTACATACATCTACAACATGTTATCAAGGACCTTGACACTATCATCCGGACGAATCCTTTAGCACTTAAGCATGATAAAATTCCAAGTCAATACTTGCTACAAATAGAAGTGAACCTGAATCAACCAACACACACTCATAAACAATCATAGTTCTTAATAATATCTCCATCCCACAACATAAATTCCCATGAGCTTAAGTTATAACAAATTTGATCTTTAGAAATCAGATACTCATCGATGGATATGTCCAACCATACAACCCCTCCAACAACACTATCGAAATGCTAGATTTAGTAATTGTATATTACTTCTTAAGAACAGTAAAATTGGACCCAAAGATTCCAACATTCAACCACACATAATCTATACAAGACCCCGACGACTAGAGAAAAATTAAGATTGCCGAATAACCACAAATATGCATGGTAGCTCTTCTATAAATTCTCATAAGCTAGGTGGTACATGTAGACCCACTAAAATACCTTAACAACTCCAAGACAACACCAATTATGTCATTCGAAATACCCAAATCTTTCAAATATTTCCACTCAACCAAGAGAACATCGCAGGATTTGATACCCTAAATCCACCACTAGGGATCCACCCACAAAAGTGAAAACACACGAGAGCATAACTAGTGAATCATACTCACAATACTAACAACCATCATAAACACTCCGACCATTTACCTTATTATAAACCAACACTTTTAAATGAAATCTTTCTTAGGTACTTTAACTATCAATAATACTAAACTTACGACTCAACCCAAGTGTAAGTCCTTTCAAATGCTCAATACCGGATACAATTGATCATTTCTCACCTTGCCAATTCATACCTTGACAAAATACATCACCACAAATGTAGACTCACAATGAAAAATCTGAATTGTAATTTCCACCATATAACACAATTCCTTCTCTATCAACATTAGCTTGTACCTTGAAGATTTTTATAAATTCATAGATCTTCGCTTTTCATTAATCGCATATCCATCGATCTTACAATATCCTTTGCTAAAATTCAATCGTACTCATTACTAAATTGAAAACAAAAACCAAACACTTATCATCACACTCGAGCTAATGTCTGTACACTCCTTTCTCAAGTCCTTTCCAATAGTTTTTAACCAATCTGACGGACTTGTAACACTATTACCATAGCCACAACAAAACGAATAAAATCACGCATCTCTGAACCCAATTATCTATCTCTCTGAAGATATCTCTTTAGCCTTTGCAATCAATTAAAATATTCTTGTTCTCGCCTCTCTCTAAAGGTTGTACTACATTCTACTATATTTTCCTTCATTATAACTCTAGCTCTTTAACATTCTATTTGAGTGGTGTACTACCATCTTTTATAATATTCCATACACCCACGCTACTCACCAAGTATTAGAAAACTACAACTTAGATACTCGCAAGTCGTAATTACAATACAAATTCCTCTTAACCAACAATCTCATTATATATTTGCATCTCATCACAATCCACCACGAACTCTTATTACCATTATGCTCTGTTATCCCTGGCTATAACTACGAAGTCAACCTTAGGCTATAACACGACACCTCAAACTTAGGTATACTCAATGGAACTTTCTTTATCCATAAGTGTGCCATTCCAATATTAATCCACTTTCTTATGGCTCGAGATAAAATCACCGGTCCTCATACTACCCTCCCTCTTCTTAACAATAAGACATGAGCACACCACGGGGAAGCACTAGGATGGATGAACCTTATCAAAAAGCTCTTGGATTTGAGCCTTAATCTCTCTTAATTTTGCTGGAGTCATACGATACGAAGGGGTGGAAAAGGGGCAAGTGCCAGTTTCCAAGTCAATGCAGAAATCTAAATCTCTATCTGGAGGCATACCAGACAAATCAGTAGGAAACACTTCTCTAAATTCTGACACCACATGAAATAAACTTAATAGAGGGAGACTCAACCTTAACATCCCGAATATGAGCCAATTACGCCAAACAATCCTGCCCTACCAGTTTCCTAGCCCGAATGGAGGATATGATCTTAGCTAGTTTAGGCTTATAACACCCCATTTCACTCTAATCTTTCCCTACCGGGGATCTCTAGAGTTACCGACTTAGTATTACAATTAAGCCCGATATAATAGGGGGACAACCAAGTCATGCATAAGATTATATCAAGTCAGTCATATCTAGCATAACCAAATCAACCCAAATAGGAAAATCCATAAACACAGCAAGACAAACACGATATACAAGGGTGACTATGAGTGACTCTTCAACTGGGGTAGAAGCATAGATGAGGGCATCAATTATATCACAAACCACATCAAATTCCAAGGAAATTGAACTAACATGTACGAATAAGTAGGACCCAGATCACACAAAACAATAGTCATTCGGTCACAGACAAGAGTAGCATTATTGACCACTGCATCACACACCTTAAACTCGGTCTTGCCTGGAAAAGCATATAACTAAGCCTTGTCGTCTTGACGGACAACCTCCTCGCTTGGTTGCACTACTCCTCTACCTGCATTACCATTTCCCCGGCCTTCATGGCCTCGCTAATTTCCTTCTCATATACCCAGGTTCTCCATAATTTTAACACACTTATAACTTATATTCGATTGCTGAACACTGAATTAGATCGTGGGGGTTAGTTCGGGTATTATTCGGGGTCCATAATTATGACTAAGGGGAAACAGGGCTGAGATTATGTCTTGCCATGTCCCACTCTGGCGGGAGAAGTCCCGCACTGGCGGTCTCGCGCTGACGAGATTATCCCGCCCCAGCGGCTCCGACGAAAACAAAACCTTGCCAATAATTTCTAGGGTTCCTCTCTTTTCTATATTTCCCCTAGATTTCCCGGCTATAACTAGGCATTTAAGAAAATCCCTTTAGCTAGGACAATCGTTGTCTACTCCCCCCGGTCAACCCAAGGAAGTACGTACTTTAGAATTTTTTTACATTATTTCAACACTACCACACACATATCCCCAGGATATACCCAGACTCTCACACGATTATCAGTTGGTCACAACGCACGTCCATATTTTTTGCTTACGAACTACATCGTAATTTATCTAGACTCTTGCACATAATCTCGTGATAACTTTCTTTTCATAATAAGTTTCACGACACTCAAGTAGTTACAACTTGCAGATAAGTCCAAATTCTTTAATTAGTTCGTTCCATAGACGATCGTTACTGATCATTTATGCCTTATACGATAAGACCAGATAGCAATTGGAACCTTCTCAGTTCCAATTGACTTGCTTGTGTCCCTTCAGTCGAGACTACGATGTCTAGTTCACTTCATTGAGATACCAATTGGAATCGAAAGATACCAATTGGACTCAACTCACACCATAAGTGACAATAGTAGCTAGCGAACCCCATAAAATTGCTAATTTCAATCATAGAACTTGGTCGAACTCAATTTTAATCCGCCTCAATCTTTAACTGATGGTAACCAGACCTTAAATCAATCTTAGAGAAAAATGATGTAACTTGCAATTGGTCAAAAATGTCATCTATTCGAGGCAATGAATACTTGTTCTGAATGGACTATCGATAGTCTATACACATTCTCTTTTGCTAGTGATGGTGTTACCATTTTTGTTGCTATAGTTCGAACCATAGAGTGAATGAGTTCACATACTAATTTGTATCACCTAGATACCAATTGGATCCAAGTCATAGCACGAAAGATTAAAAAGAAGTGAGTTTTTCCTAAAGTCCTATAGTCTCTCAAAGAAAAGTATGGACGTCTTCGTACCGTTCCTCAAGACTCTACTAGACTCGTTTTGGTACAATGAGATCAACAAACTTATGGCTCTGATACCAACTTTGTTATGACCTAGACAATCGTGATTAACACCCACACAAACCCTCCAGTGGCAGAACCATTACTACAACCCAAACAAATAAATTGTATGAAAACTAAGGCATTTAAAGATACGGAAGCAGGTTTAAATAACTAAAAGAAATATAGAGTTCCCATAAACTCCCTAAGTTTTAAACAAATAACTTAACCAAACTAATGCGGAAATTCAACCCCTAGAACCTGAAAGTCATTGTACCAAAACTCTTCTAACGACGAGTCTCAAAACAAGGGTACAACCCCGAAACTAAACAACACCTTAAACAAAAGTCGGAGTCCGAAAAGTGTGGACTTAAACAAGAAAGAGCCATGGTAGCCTGAAAGAACTGGCTCACCCTTAAATCCGGTCACACTCAATAGTCACCTAGCTGAGGTCTATCATTAGTCGCTTGAAGATGCCCTGTACTCAACAAAGAACAAGCAAGTGCAGTATCAGTACACAACCACAGTGTACTGGTAGGATCACACGGCTATCCCAATAAGTGTAACATACATTAGTCAATACAACAATATAATCACATGTACATATCGAACATATACAATATCATCAATATATACGAACAATGAACAACTTCACGATTCTCACATATCACAGTTATATCAATTTAGAGCATCATACCGTCTTCCAATATCAATCATCATTAGATATGAACGAACTCATCACAAGTAGATACACAACACATTTCAATGGTCCTCTCACGGAACTCAATTCAATGGTCCTCTCATGGAACCCACACCCAAATAATTAGCATATCGGAACGTGGTATCCGATCCAATGATTATGCCGGAACGTGGTACCTGATCCAATAATTATGCCGGAATATGGCAATCGATCCCATAATTATGCCGGAACGTGGCAATCGATCCATTCAACACACCACAATCACAATCACAAGTATATCCTCAAGATCATACGTTTAAGTCATGATTTCATGGTAACCATCATTCATCTATCTCATTTACAATAAGTGTGATCAATAATGCAACCTTCATATACATACATGTATCATAATGAAGCAAGAACAAACATACATCACACAATCATAGAATTACAACCATCACCTACCTCGAATCCAAGCTTGAATCCCCTAAGGCACTTGAATCTTCCCTTTCCGAATTCTTTCCGCTTGTTCTAGGTCTACAAACAATAATTTATACGCAATTATCAACAATCAAAGGTATAATTATCCGGATTATAACAAACTCAATAACTCTAGAACAAATTCTTGATCCTCATACCCAGATTAGGGCTTTTTTCACCATAAATTCCAGATCAAAACCCTCCCCCATCGATAACTACTCATGAATTTACATTATACAGATCAAAACATGGATTTGGGGAGTAAAACTCTTACTTTTAGCCTCAAGAATGGTGAAAATGTTCAAGAACTCTCCTGGGGTCGTTTCCTAGCTCTCAAAGTTGAAAAGTGCAGAATAAAACGTTTTTGGGGTTTTATTTCCGATTTAAGTCGCGTCTGCGCAGCCACAGCGGGACCCAACCCACCACAGCGGCCCCGCTCTGACGGCAGAAATCTCGCCCCAGCGGCTTGCACGGAACCAGTGAGCTATTTTAATAATTCCAAGACCCCCATTTCACAACACACCTTTGACCAACGACGCTCAGAAAATACCATTCACACTAGAATCGATTTCAAGAGTTCTACTCACCCGAATTCAATTTTGTAAAGTCGTACGGATTCCTTAACGACTTATCTAACTACTCATGTAATCAAAATCATTATTAGATCTCTCATTTGTTACCAGATTTTTCTAGACCTCACTGACTTCGATTTCATTCAAATCTGAACTATGCTAGAAAATCTCAAGTTACTACGAAAAAATTTCCTGACCCCAATTCTTTCTCCATTAGCTTTTATCTAACGACGGAATCAGGTCGTTACATAAATTAACATCTTTAATAAGCAAATATGTCGCGCAATTATAATAACTGAAACTAAATATATAAACATGTAATGTCAAAAAAGACTCATGTATATTATTTTCAACCCACATTCTTACTCATTTTATTTTATTCTCTCCTACACCTTATAGATCTATCAAAGAGCTAAAAATAAAAAATCATAAATCTATTTTAGTTTGTCATCTTCTCCTATATTTCAACCTTTGGTTTTAAGAAGACAAAGACAACTCTCAAACTCATTTTTCAAGATAAAATGTTAGTTCTCTATTTCAAAGTTATAAATTAACTGTTGGGTTTTAGTAAGGTGTGAATGAAAAATAAGAATGAATGAGAATTTGAGAAATGTGGGGCAACCAATTTGGAGGAAAAATAAAAGTCATTTCAAATGAAAAGTTTTTAAAAATGAAAAGTCATTTCTCTAAGAAAGAAAAAGAGTTGTCCTTATATTAGGAAATACTTTATTTAGCTCTTAAAGGGTTAAGTAGAAGGTGCTCCTTGCGCCGTCGTTGTCGCTCGCTCGACTTTGACAATTGATTGATAACTTTTTAGGCAAAATTTATTGAATCAATCTCATTAATTAATTTTCTTTTTCTTAATAAATAGAGAGATTTCTCTCATTTTTCAAATACTGAAAACTTTCTCTCATTTTCTATCTATTTCATCTTTTCTGTTTCTATTTTTACTAACCTGAATACAAGACATAACATTAACTACATTTAATTTGGTTGGTAGTTTAAAATTAAGTAGACTTGTTCAAATACTAAGTTGTGTTATGTTTCCTTCTAAAATATAATGTTATGAATTTGTTGTGGTATGGTATTATGCGGGTAAAGTATGTGAAGTTACTTACGATTTTAAAAAATTCAATTGTAACTATTAGATATTTTGTAGTATAAAGTGTAGAAATATCATATAATCTCACAAGCCATTCACTGAACATAATTAAGAATGCTATCGAAGATCTCATTTCGAGACCTGCATAATACTATCTACCATAAATAATAATTTTATGTTAAGACATTTATCTAAGGATTTCACATGATTATTAAAACGTAAATAATCGAATAATAATAAATTCTATCAATTAATAAGGATTGTAGAACTACATAATTTCCACATAATATAAATCTATAATAACTTAGTGAAGAAAACATACCAGAGTCTGTCATAATGTCTTCTTTCTTAAGAGCGAAAGTCTTAATTGTTCTTAATTCTCTTTTGAAAAACTCTTTTCTCTCTCTTTTTCCTTTATTGGTTTCTTACAAAATAGATAGATGGGTACGTTATTCTCCTTTTAAAGGCAGAAAAAGAGAGAGAAGGGACCCATAATAAATTATACGGGGAGTTACAACTCCTTTTTACATTCCATCACGTAAGAAAAAAGGAGTTACAATACAAATAATTTCTCCATATAATCCAATTAATTTACCTGCTTAATATTTATGAAACTTTCTTTTATTAAGTGAGCCACAAATGAAACTTACATTCTCCCACTTGGCACACACTTGTTCAAGTAATGTTTCAATAAATATTTCAATCATTATGTACACATTCAAAGCCAAAATTTTATTTTATTGGAAACTTCATTCATTGTGATTTGAGTAAATAAACTAATATGAGTCATAACGGTTGTATATCACTTACCAATATAATTCCTTTCATGTACTAAAATATTAATTTATCGCCCAACAGAACCTTTAAATACATAATGGTCCAACAATAATGCTTAGATTTTTTTTTATCTAAATAAAAATATGTTAGCGTCATTCTCAACATAATGTATACAAGAGAAGACAGGTGATAACAGAAACATATATATAGTTGAGCTCAAAGTGTCAATTGCATAGTAAAATCTTTACATAAAGTCATTCATCGCTATCAATAAGACCTATTCTTTCAACAAGTTCAACAAATATTTTGGGTGGTAATCCTTTCGTCAAAGGATCAACAATCATAAGTTTGGTGCTAATATGTTCAATTGTCACTTTATGTTTATGTACTTCTTATTTAATTGAAAAGTATTTCAATTCAATATGTTTAGCACCCTTTGAATACTTATCGGTTTTAGAGAAGAAAATAGGCGCAGTACTATCACATTTTTTCCAGGGGTCTAGAAATATTATTGATTAGTTCAAGTCCTAAAATAAAATTTCGCAACCAATTAGTCTGAACTGTGGACTCAAAGCATGCTACAAACTCAACTTTCATAGTGGATACAACTATAACAGGCTGCTTCGCACTCTTTCATGATATTGCTCCTTCAGCTAAAATGAACAAGTATTCAAATATGAATTTTCTTGTATCTACACAACTAGCATAATCTGAATCTGAATATCCAATCACATCAAGATGATGAGATCTTCTATAAGTGAGCATATACTCTTTCGTTCATTGCAAGTATGCAACACTTTATTTGCAGCCTTTCAATGGTCTATTCCTGAATTAATTTGATAACGATCCAACATCTCAACAACAAAATTTATGTTTGATCTCGTACATGTATGGACATACACTAGACTCCCAACGGTTGATGCATAAGGAATATCTTTCATTTTCTTACATTTCAATTCATTCGTTGGTCATTGATTGAGATTAAATTTATCTCCTTTCTAAATTGGATCGGGACTTGATGAGCATTTTTTCATTCTAAATCTCTCTAACACTTAATTAATATAGGCTTTGTGAGACAATTCCAATAATTATTGTGTTCTATTCCAAAATATTTCTATTTCAATCACATATGATGCCTCTTCTATATCTTTCATTTCAAAATTGTTAGAGACGTATTTCTTAGTATCATACAACAAACCAAGATCATTAGTAGCAAGCAAGATGTCATCAACATACAAAACTAGCATAATAAACTTATTCCCACTAACCTTTAGATATATACACCGATCAACAATAGTTTCCTTAAATCCAAAGGTGACAATAATTTCATTAAACTTAAGATACCATTGTCGGGAATCTTGTTTAAGTCCGTATATTAACTTCTTAAGTTTACACACCATGTGTTCTTTTCATTATAATTCTGAGTGAATTTTTTTGAGACAGGTGAAAATGTCTCTTTATAGTCAATGCAATCTTTTTGAGTGCAACATTTGGCAACAAGTCTAGCCTTGTGACGTTTGATGTTGTCAATTGAGTCAAATTTGGTCGTGAAGATCCATTTACACCCAATTTTTTTGCAACTGTCAGGTAATTCAACAAGATCCCAAACTTTATTATGTTCCATTGATTTTGACTCATCATTCATAGCATCTATCCATTTTTTAGAATCATTACTTTCAATGGATTGTGAAAATAAAATTGGATCATTGTCAATTTTTAAATCAATTTATGATTTGTGTAGATATACCAAATAATCATCAGAAATAGCAGGTCTTTTTTGTCTTTTAGATTTTCTTAATGCTACTTTTTGTGGTTCATCAATTATGACTTCATTGAGATTAACGGAAGCATGCATTTGTTGTTCTTATTGATTGTTAGATTGTACAACAACTTTAGAAGAAGTGTAGGGTAGAAAAATTGGTACCCTAACTTCTTTAATTTTTATATTATGTGGTTCTTCACTTCTACTAATTTCGTCATTCTCAATGAACCTAGCATATTCAGTTTCAACTATTTTCATACTATGATTAAGACAGTAAAATCTATGCCCCTTTGATTTCTCTGGATAACCAATGAAAAAATCATGGATTGTTCTTGAATTCAATTTCTTTTCTTGTGAGTTATAAACTATAACCTCTGTCGGACACCCAAAAAATGCAGGTGGCTTAAACTAGATTTTCTATCAGTCTAAAGTTTAAAAAAGTGTCTTTGAAACTGATTCAGTACGAACCATATTTAATAAGTAAACGACAGTCCTTAAAACATACATCCACAACGAAAGAGGTAAAAATGAATTTCTCAACATACTCCTAACCATATCCATTAATATATGATTGCGCCTTTCTACCACACATTTTGTTGTGGTGTGCCTAGCATTGTGTATTGAGCACATATGCCATGCTTTTCAAGAAATTTAGCAAATGAACCAGAATGTTGTCATGTTTCATCATATCTTTCATAATATTCACCATATTTATATGTCCTGATTATTTTCACCTTTCTATCTAGTTGTCTTTTAAACTTCATTAATACCTCTAAAGCATTTATCGCTTGAGATTTTTCATGCAACAAATAAACATATTCATAACGTAAAAAATCATCAGTAAAAGTGATAAAATATTTTTCCTTACTGAAAGATGTAATATCAAAAGGATCACATATATATGTATAATTTCAAAAAGTTGTGTGCTTCTTGTGGCTTCTTTCTTTGCATGTTTTGTTTGTTTTCCTTTAATACAATCCACACAAATATTCTGTAAAATCCAAATCTGAAAGAGTATCATTTTTAACCAATCTTTCTAGTATTTCTTTGGATATCTGGCCTAAACACTTATGCAACAAGTAAGCACATTGTTCATTCACAAAACTTCATTTCCAATATTATGATGCAAAGTTAAGAGAGTTTCGACAAACATATTATCAATATTTAATTTGCATAAGCTATCACAAAGAGTACCAGTAATAATAAGATGATTATACTTAAACAAAATAAAATATTCATTACCTAAATTAAAAGAGTATCCAGCCTTATCCAACTTAGACAAAGAAATTAAATTTCTCTAAAGATAAGGTACATAACAAGTTTCAAATATATCTATGTGACGCCCAATATCAAGAATCAAACGATATGTCCCGATAACTTATTTCCTCCTGAACTAGCACTCCGTGCAATTTATGCACATTTCATTTATCTTTCATGATGTTGTATTTCATCTGGAAAGAGCCATACTCAGACGGTAATGAGTTGATGATAAATTGTGCAAGAAAATTTTGTTCTACTTTCATTTTCAAAGACTTAAGTCTTGCTGTTATGTTTGTCAATGACATACTCATGCATGGTACGTGAACCATCAAACAATTATTTCCAAGATCGAATTTCAGCTTTTTCTTATGTAGTGTATTATTATTTTGCCTTTTTTCTATCCTTTCTATTTGAGGAGTCAAAACAAAGAGTATAAAATATCTTTTGGTGGCTGAGCGTTATCGCGAGCTAATTCCGTCACTGAATATTCCATTTTCGTTAGAGAAATCGTTGGTATCGTCAGTTGGTGCTTTGGAGTTTGCTAAGCGGTTCTTCGTAGGCAGAGTGACTAAGGACTTTTTTTCTATTTCCTGTCACATGTTAAGATCCTTAGTTAGTTCCATATCCCTTGTTTCTGTAATGAGGGCTATTATGTCTAAGATCTTTCATGATGGTCAAAGTAGTAAAAGTATCCATTAATGTCCCAGCAAGAGACTTATCAGCAGTTTGGGAGGACTCTTCCACAAGTTTCAAATTTTTTTTGCATTCTCAATTTTGGGAAGAGTAGTCTTAATGCTGCTGGCAATATTCATTCACATGAACATTGGGCCTAATCTGTTAGACCGATCCCAATTCTTATAATAGGACCTCTTTTCAACATTGTTACTTTCAGTAATAGCAATTGGCTTCTTAGTATAAAGTGCACCATCAAGATCTAAAACTTCGAGATGAAATTTGATCTGTTCACACCAAACTGAGAAGTTAAGATCGTTAAAGATCGTAACAAAGGCATAATGCGAATGAAGGGCAAATGCTGCACATAAAACATGCTCATTTGTTAATATTTCGAGTTATGAATTTAAACATACTATTAAATTCAAAATTGATTTATGTATTCTTAAATGTATATAGTTGTTCTCTTTTGGGTGAAATATCAAAATACAACTTTAGACATAATGCTTGAAAGTAATTTAACATAATTCGATACTCTTAAATGCATCAATTAATTTAATTAATTATCTATGGACAAATAAATAAAATTAATGATACATCTAAATTATCTCTTTAACGTTTAATGGTAATAATTAATAACAACAACCAATCAACCTTTGGGTGATTCATAAATATCTTATAACCAAAAACTTCAATTTACCCACAAGATTTATATCGGTTATAAGCATCAAAATAAATGAATAATTGAATTTAAGTTGAATCATTATTTTGAAATTGTTTATTCATAAATATTTGACCGCTTTTGCGATTAACAAATCTCATATATGTAATTTCAAGAAGTATATGAAATGATATTTTTCATTAAGTTTAGTTTTTAGTCACCGAATCCATCATCTTTTCTAATTAAAGAAAAACATTACTTTTAAGAAAAATTATTAGTTCCTTAACCGTGTTCATGATACCACATGTAAGGATTTCACATGATTATAAAAACATAAATAATCTAATAATAATAAATCCTATCAATTAATAAAGATTGTAGAACTACATAATTTCCACATAACATAAATCTATAATAACTTAGTGAAGAAAACATACCACACTCCGTCATAATGTATTCTTTCTGAAGGGCGAAAGTCTTTATTGTTCTTAATTATTTTTTGAAAAACTCTTTTTTCTCTCCTTTTCCTTTATTGGTTTCTTAGAGAATTAAAGACAAAGAGAAGATCCATAATAAATTGTACGGGGAGTTACACAATTCCTTTTAACATTTCATTGTGTAAGAAAAAAGGAGTTACAATGCAAATTCATTTCTCTATAACATCCAATTAATTTAACTGTTTAATATTTATGAAACTAACTTTTATTAAGTGAGCCCCAAATGAAACTTACAGTTTAACTATAGAAAAATATTAAAACGACAAATAATTCTAGATTTGGAGGATTTTGCTATAGCCAAACGCAAGGGAATAATCGTTTATATCAATACTGACAAGATTTTTTAGTTGGTAATATAAATATTCTAAGCATGCATTCTATTTCATCGTATCACATTCTATTTTACAAGACTAGAAAATCACCATTAATACCTCGATCTAGGCGTGAGATAATTCTTTTGTTCAATAGCCTTAACTATTTACAACTAGCCAATTAGGAAGTCTCAGTATATCTTTGATGTAGTCGTTGATTCTCTCGTGAGGTCATAATTTTCGCCAGCAAATATATTAATGACGAAGAAGACTTTTATGTTATATTACTGATACTTGCTCTGCTATTCTGTCCAAATCTAACTGAGAAAGAGTTATAAATTGTTTCCCAAAAATAGAATATAAACATTAACTCCAAATGATTAATAAAGTATCAAACAACAAATAATATTAAAGTTTATTTTCAATGGTTAACAAAGTACCTAAATAGCATACGTACTAAACTATAGCCCAAACAAAATAATACATAATGCTAAATTATATATATTATACCAAATGAATAATTAAAGTTCATTCCCTTACAACATATGCCATTAGCGCAACAAGCAAATAAAAGACAAGCACAAGATATCAATATTTATTGTGCCACACTTTTTTTTTCTCAATTAGACAATCTTTTCTCATTATGATTTTTAATACCATATGGACCTAAATTGATAGTTATGTCAGGTTTTATGTTAATGAGTTTTAATTTTAAGTAATTGAGCCAGTTTGTTTTATGACGTGGACTTAGCCACGTCGCATAAATAATTTTGGAAATATATTTTTTCATTAATAAAAAATTATACGAATAAACCCTTTTTATAATGATGTCAACATAAATGAGTCTATTTTTAAACGAATGACATAAATTTACTAGTATTTTAAATACTTTGATAATATATTCAAGTTTCCCCCCCAATTTTTATTATATTATACATAGAGGGGAAAAGGAAATGAAAAAGAGATGATAATTTGGGGTATCAAATGGGAGTTTATAGGGTGAGAAGTTCAGACCGTTAACCAAACAATTTTTTTAAAATTTTGGGCTATATTTACTCCCCCAGTTTATTATTACTTGTCATTGTTTAACTTGACACATCCAATAAGAGATTAGAGATATATGTACTTTGTCACACTATTCCTATTAATTAATGTTTAATATTGGGTCTTAAGAAATGATATGGAGAATACTCTATCCGTTCATTTTTACTTGTCACTGTTTGACTTTGACACACATATTAAGAAAAACAAATTATTGATATAGAGATTTTATCACACTATCCCTACTAATTAATGTTTAGTATTGAGTCCTTGAAGATGATACGGAGAATAATATTTAATGACAAGAGTAAAACATGGAAAAATTATTATATTTTCTTAATATGTCAAACAAGTAAAAATAAAAATCTATTTTAGGAATAAGTGATAATTAAAAATAAATGAAGGGAATAATATTTAATGCTAAAGCCAAAACATGTTTTTTATTTTTTTTTATATATAAAAAATAATAAGTAAAAATGAAAAACCTATTTTAAGACTAAGTGACGAGTAAAAATAAACTAAGGAAATATATATTTTTTTTCAAAAGACCAAAGCAGTCAACATAGTTATTCTATTAAACTTTTGATTCAATCAAAATTGCACCATAATTAGAAAGTTAAAGGACTATATATGCTGATTATATAATATGCAAAGGATGAAACAACATTGTATCTTAAATTCAGGGGACCATTTGCTAAAAAAACTCACCAAAGACCATAAATCATAATGGTTGTATAGAATATGGTAAGAAAAGTCAAGAATTAGGAAGTAGTATTTCTGTCTTTTCTTAATTCTTCTCTCCACAAGGTAGAGAAGTTCAACCCTTTTTGGTTGATACAGCTGAAAAATTCACAAAAAACTCTTTTTTTTTTTAGCTTGATTGAATCAAGAACTGAGTTGGGGTTTGTATAAAATTTGTATCTTTATGGAGAGGATAATTGGAGAGAAGTACAAGTTAGGTAGAAAGATTGGAAGCGGGTCTTTTGGGGTTATATATCTTGGTCTGTCTCTTCTTTTGTTGTTTATCATTTCTTGATTTTTTTTTTCTTGTTGTATTTTCAAGAATCTGATTGTTCTTTATGGTTTTTGCTAATTTTTTCAGCTACCCACATCGAAACTTTTGAGATTGTTGCTGTTAAAATTGTAAGCTTTCTTGCCTAGATTTAATCTCTTTCTTGAATAAGAAGTTGTTGTTGTTTGGCAGCTGTGTATATATCTGGCTATGCTAATCATTTAGTATATGTTTGAACATTATGGGTGTGTTTGGTATTTGCTTGGTTGGTTGTAATGTCTGGATAACATTTTCTCTAGTAAAACAAGTTTGTTAAAAATGAGGAAAATGGCTTTATGGAAGTAGAGAAAACAAATTGTATAAGTGACGATTCGAATCCCTCGAGCCCTTACTCTCCATCCCTTCCCAGTTCCCATCTCCATAGTATATTGCTAGATAACATATGAATGCTATTGGAATAATGTTTTCTTGCTTACTTAGCAAACACCAGGAAATAAGTAAGAAATCCACTTGTTTTCCCTGATGACATTTTCTAGGAATTCATTTTCCTTCATACCAAACACACCCTATAAGTCTCCCATCATGCTTATAGATATATGTACATCAGTCTGATAAGCTTGATGTGTTGTCTTTGGGTAGATATTAGTGGCATTTAGGTTAAAAGTTCAAAATGATGAATATTTGTCCAGAACCACAAGTTTTGATGTGCGGTGTGCCAAAGGAAAAAAGAAGTTTCTATATGTCAAGCTTCGAGTTTTAGATGTTCCGCTTCATTTGTATTGTAATCTTTTGATCAATTTAGTTTTACTTTGAAAAACACCAACTTCATGTAAAAAATTATACAAAGTGAGCATGTAGCTTAAAGAACACCTATTTTAGAAAATCTTCATGCTCTTTGTTAAGTCGTCCAATGTTGAGTATCATCCCATTACCCATAATTTCTCTCAAGAAAATGACATCCCATCACACCCTGCATTGTTATTCCCAAACTTTTCTCCTCTCCTCTCCTCTGACTCCCCTCTCGTGCCAACTCCAACCAATATGATTAAATTGTAAAAGATTTCGTCTCTGCTACTTGGATATAATCTTAACTGTTCCCTCCCCCACTACAATATTATCTCTCCTCCTTTTTAAGGTATCGACTGATTCCACTGACTTTCTGCCAAAGAGCTTATGTTCCTGCTATTTAGGTGAATCCAACTCTATTGAACTAGCCTCTTTGTCCATAATACAGGAACCCTTCTATTTTGCACCACATTGGGCCAGCTGGACTAGCTTCTTTGTCCATACACATATATGATGTGGGAACCTTAGCTCATACTCCCTCGCGTCGATGCGGCAATGTGATGGAACCCTACTTATTTTTATCACATAATTGTGCTGATGAAATACGTGCCTAGGTGAACACGTCCTAATGATATATGTATTGTGAAAATTCATCATGAACGCTGGCTGCTAACCTACCACAATCCTCCTTTTTTATCCGCGTTTGGCACCTGGCAGTCTGGCACCAACAATGTGAGCAAGCCCATACTGGCAGAGTTACTGAATAATCTGGCATAAGAAATTTCTCAACCTCGTTGCATTCCCAACCTTAGATGTCCTCCTTAAACTTATAGCACATGGTCCATCGATCATCAAAATTCAAGTAATCGTTTGCTGTAACTTCTACGACATCCACCGAACAATTGCCAAACCAATTACCTGAGAGTAGCATTCTCCTATGGTATTCTCTTGAACAACAGATCTTTTGAGATATTGACTAGTATCATTATCCTCATTATAATCAATGCATCTGGGGAACTTTTCCATTTCCTTTATAATTCGCTTCACTTCATCACTCAATAAGAAATTACCCCTCTGCCAGTCATCCATCGTCTAATAAAATCCATATTTGGTATTACTATCATCCTCAATAAAGTGCTTTCCTCTTTTGGAAATATTCATAACCGTTTCTGTAGTAGGGCCATCTAGAAGGCGGACATCCTTCCGATTCACCATCCTCCACTGAAAGTCGAAATAATTAACTTCCTCCATTCCAAATAATATCTCTTACCCCTTTTTCTATGCATGAGAAATTATTCATCATATTCTTTTACTCCCTTTGTTCCTTTTTATATGTCACCTTTTTAAGCTGCACTTGCATTAAGAAATTAAGAAACTTTACCCTTCTACCCTTATTTAATGTTTTCTTAAGTCGACTTTTCAATAAATGATGAATATGCTAGATTTCAAAAATTAAAATGCATTTGGATGACTATTTTAATTTTTGAGTTTATTTTTGGAGCCAATTTTTTTCACCAATTGATCTAAAAATTTTAAAAAATTGTTAAAGCTTCAACTTTCAAGATTATTTTTTATTTTTTCTCCATCTTTTATTTTTAATTTGTTTGTTGAGATTTCTTTTTCAAATTAAGATTTTATAGAATAGTGAATGGAGAGAATAATTAATCAATGTATGAAGTACTCCAAAGAATATTAATTACTTATTAGTTTTCTTAGGTTGGTCAAAGTATATATTTTCAAAGCCAATTAACTAATATAATAGGAAGGATATTGTAATTTATACATTGATTTTATGAAATGACATGTATTATGGACCAACTATTTATAGAAAGGGGTGACATATAAAAAGGAACGGAGCGAATATCTTTTTGCAACATTTGCTTTCATAAAGCATTCTCCTCTACTCCAAGTTTTGTTCCAAGTTCTGATATCTTGGGGTTTGTTTCTGAGACGCAATTTGGTATGCTCATTTGCCTATTGCTTCTTTGAGTTGGTAGTCGAGTCACCTCGTTTGTGTGGATTTATTACATAATTAACTCCTCTTTTTGTCATCAATATGTATGCACATGAATTTATCACATTGTCTTCCTAAAGATTATTGTTGAGCTGCTGGATCCTCCATCTGAAAGTAGGGATGGCAATGGGGCAGGGCGGGTTGTGGCTTAACTTGCAAAAATTTCAACCCCGCCCGCCCCGCATAACATTATTTTCATTTTCAACCCGCCCCGCTCTGCCCCACAAAGATCCGCCCCGTGCTGCTCCACAAAAGTTTTAAAATTTGTTTTGTTATAAAAATAAAATTCTACACAGTATTATAACTTAGATGCATTAGAATGATCAGATCTTTAATATTTTCATTAATCTACTTTACAGAGATGGTGATCATTACTGAATATTAATGACTCTTTAAAAAATTGGCTATTGACAGTGAAGGCATGAATAAGAGTTGATGATCTCAAATTGTCCATTGATTCATGAGCTCTCAAGTAATTGCACGCTGAGTCAACTCGTAATTATTCTGAAAATTAAAATCCAAAAAAAAAAGTAACTAGATTTTCATAAAATTATCTACAGTTATTTCCATGAAATTAGTTTAGAGGGAATCCACGCCCCGCCCCGCATTAGATTTTTTTCTCACACACAAAATTGAACTCCGCCCCATTGCCAAACCTATCTGAAAGCACGTGATACTGATCAACCCAATGTAGTTTGTAGATTAATTTGATCCCATAATTTATCCTGCCTTTTCCATTTCTATAGCATGATGTATTTCCTGGTTTAGTCCAAACAAATAATCTTCCTTAGTTATGTATTTTTAAAACAACACTTACAGTATAACTGATAAAATGCATCGAGTTGCGTGCAAGCTGGCCTCGGCATCACAGTTATAATTTTTTTATTGATATAATACCCAAATATTCGTGACATGGATGAAGGATGTGAGGATATCTAGTTTTAAGCAATGCATGAGTTAAAAATCTCAGTTGTGGTTGGTTATCAAAAGAAAAAATCTTAGTTGTGGTTGCTGGACAGACTGAATCAGTCATTTGACTCTGCTCTTTCTATTTACAGGAAAATAGGCAGACAAGACACCCTCAGTTGCTTTATGAGGCAAAGCTGTACACTATACTTCAGGGAGGAAGTATGTCTTCCTTGGTTACTTTATATGACAACATTTCCTTTTTAGTCCTTTCCATAAAATGACAACTTTCTTAAGTTGAAAATAATTTAACTTTATTTCCCATTTAACCCTTAATGTGAAGCTCTGCCACACAACTGTCACGGCGTGGTCAAGACCACAAGTTGCATAAGTCTTATAGCCACACAAATGTTATGGCATGTTTATGACCATAAGTTTCAAAAGTCTTTCTTTCTTTCTTAAATTTCGTGCCTATTTAAACATTGCCATTTAAATTGAAATGGACCGAGTATTCATTATTACTTGTTGGTTTTGATTTCAGGTGGTATTCCAAATATAAAATGGCGTGGG
Source organism: Solanum chiquidenum (assembly GCA_029582725.1). Taxonomy (NCBI): domain Eukaryota; kingdom Viridiplantae; phylum Streptophyta; class Magnoliopsida; order Solanales; family Solanaceae; genus Solanum; species Solanum chiquidenum. The sequence goes on from JAJOOS010002387.1 coordinate 23,464, forward strand.
GTTGATGGGAATGACAGCGTCCTCATTATTGACTTGCTTGGTCCCAGTCTTGAAGACCTCGTTGTACACTGTGGGAGGAAATTCTCGCTGAAAACTGTCCTAATGTTGGCTGATCAGATGGTAATCAGCATATTACATACCTCTATTTGTTTTGAGTAATGCATGTTTTATGTAATGCCAAAGGAGGATTGCCTTTCTTTGGCCTTTATTTTACCTTTGGCTTTATTTAGTTGTTTAAGTTTGTGTGGTGTATGCAAGTTTGACATGTACTCTGCTGTCTCTAGATAGAGTATGTTGCAGAAATTATGTTTATCAAGCATGCTTGTTATGAATGACTTTAATATTGCTGCCTTTATCCCATGACATCTATCATAGAATTACACTCATAACTGTACTGGGTATTCTTTTCTGTGACAATTACAGATTACGAGAATAGAGTATTTGCATTCAAAAGGATTTCTACATAGAGACATAAAACCAGATAACTTTCTCATGGGTCTTGGCAGGAAGGCAAATCAGGTGATGACCTTTTCAGATAAGCTTCAGAGTCATTTTTTTATAAGCAAGAAATCCCCGAGGATCAGTGACACATGGTTCAAAACTCAGTGGATTACAGGCCCGCCCCTCTACCCTTATCCACTTAAATACAAGGCTTTTGTCTGAACCCGCGGCAGGATTGAACCCATGACCTGTACCTAAACTACACATCATACTCTTAACTCTTACCACTAGATCAAAGCCTAGTGGGGGTGGGGGGCAGAAGCCGCATAAGCTTCACGGTCATGTCATTTAACCAATCGTTATTTTTCCTGTGATATTCTGTTTTACCTTTGCTTTTTGTTTCTTGTTTTCCCTATTGACAAAACAGGTCTACGTTATTGATTTTGGACTTGCAAAAAGATATCGTGACCCCACCACAAGCCGTCATATTCCTTACAGGTGTGCCTATAATTGGTTTTATGCAACTTTTCTCTGGAAGTATATGATGTTTGGTGTTCAGTTATTCCCTTTTCCTTGCTTTTTCAGTGACAAAACTTCATTTAAGTGAATTGAATCACTACTCTCAGATTTTATTTATTGTTATCATTTTTGTTTACGTGATACTTGGTTCTTTGCTGTCATTAAGGAGTTAATGATTGGAAATGTGTGTATTGCTCGGAATTTGTCAAAACTGAAAAGGTGTATCCTATTAATTTATAGAAAAGTCCCACTAAGCTTCATCACCTAAATAAGAAATGCCTTTTGCTGGTTTTCTGCTTCTTTCCCAATTTAAATTTTTATGTTCGTTCCAATTACTTGAACAGTGGTTCTTGCCACTTCTTGGTGCTGAATTTATTCTTTCTGCCTCCTCTACTTTTACAGAGAGAACAAGAACTTGACAGGGACAGCAAGGTATGCCAGTTGCAATACACATTTGGGAATAGGTAAAATTCTGTTGTATGTTGGTTTCTTATTGCTGAGATTGGACATTGTACTAAAATACTCTCTTTTCAAAATCTCTAGAGCAAAGCCGGAGGGATGATCTGGAATCTCTTGGCTATGTTCTTTTATATTTCTTGAGAGGCAGGTGTGGCCACTTCTCCTCCACACTATTTCTTATTTACTACTGTTGATTTTTCTTTGGTTTGTTTTTTGTTCTTTTCTTTTATTGACATAATTAATTGGTTGACTTTCTCATGTAGCCTTCCATGGCAGGGTCTAAAAGCTGATACAAAGAAGCAAAAATATGACAAGATCCGTGAGAAAAAAGTATCAACAACAATTGAGGTCTGTTTTAGAAAATTGGATGGCTATGTTCCTTTGTTTTTTAACTTTTTTAACTTGCGTGTATATATATAATATAAAGATGGTGTCCAGGCTAACTTACGTGCACCTGGGACTGATTCACCGAGTGCCTACTACATTGCTCCAGTATAGGTTAGGTACCAAGCATCTTGCATGTCAAGACTTAAGTAGATGGGAAGAATTGATGTCACCTCTATTTGGATCTAAACCATAGTTGCCAAGCTTGTCACTTCAGCTCTTTTATATCTAAACGATCCCTTTGGGGGCGGATGACTAGATTCTTGTTCTTTTTGCTTTGAGTTGGCACATCTTTTATAGGTCAGACTAGAAGGGGCCTAAATAGATCGTTCTGTAACTTTTGTATAAACTCTCATCCACTATGAGAATTTGGAAATGACCAGTAACTTTTCCAATTTTTTTTTTATACATTTTAAAAAAAAGAATTTGGAAATGGCCCCATTTGAAATCTAAAGCTTCTTTGAGCATCAGCTAGCCTGTTCCATGCTTGCATAACCAAAAAAATAAATGATGATGTATCTCAAACTATTTTCGTGGTAATGGGTGCTATAAAAAAACTTTATTAGGTTAGACATTCACAGTGGCTTCATTTCATTTAGTTTAATGGTAGTCAACTGACATTCAATTTCTCTCTACAGGTTCTATGCAAATCTCTTCCAGTGGAGTTTGCTTCATACTTGCATTATTGTCACTCTTTAACATTTGACCAGCGCCCTGATTACGGATTCCTGAAACGCTTGTTTTGTGACTTATTTACACGTGAAGGTACGGATTTTAAATTCAGATTCTAGCACAAGAAAAATGAAGTTTATGTTGCCGCTGCATTTCTTACTGTACTCTTGACTCATCTTTTTGGGTCTCATATGATAACATAAAACAAAGAAGTCTGAAAAACATGTTATTGTAATCATGAAAATGTAAGATTAGGAGCATCAAAAGCTCAAGTATTTTGTGTCCATAACTATACTACTATCGAGGGTAAACCTAAGCTCTGTAGACAAATTGGATTCTCTATCCAGAAAGATTAGTTCTTCAATTGTTTTGTTGCGTAAGTTTAGTACTATAAGTTTCTTGCAAATAGGCTTGATCTTTCTTGGGCCGAGTTCCAACAGACGTGCATTCTTGTAGGATTTAGCAGTTATTCATTTAAGTTTTTTTTTCTGAATCTGGTATTGTGTGACTACTGTGTTTCTCTCATCAGGGTATAAAATGGATTATGTGTTTGATTGGACCATCTTGAAATATCAGCAGACGCAGAGGTCAAAGTCCCAGCTAGAACTACCTGTTAGTACTTTCATCACTTCATTTTTCGGCAGAAGTATTGTTTTCCTCGGTTTTAAATATTTTATTGTGTATGAGGACATCTGGTGTTGTATATCATATTTATAAAAAGTAAATTCAATTATTTCAACCCGTTTTGATATTATTTTCTTTGCCACTGGAAATTGCAGAGTCTGCATCCACTTTCTGTAACGACAGGTACTGGAGCATTGCCAAAAGCTTTAAATAAGCAAGGTAACTTGTCTTCCAGTTGCATATTAGCTCTTTTATCTGCTGATTCTGGTCTGCAAATATGGCAGCCATTTCTGCAGAGTAGCATTGGCAATCTGTAGTATGGGGTTCTGTCAGTTTTCGGAGCTGCAGTATAGACAGAACTTGTGGGATGTGCATGTGTAAAATAATTACTGTTTTTACAATCTGCAGGGAGTTTGACTTTTGACCTTTTCAGATGACTCCATTCCATCAGATTAAAACCTTGGGATCTAGCTCTTTGAATTAATAAAACTTTTACTTGTGAACTTCCCTCAAGTATGGCAGTTTTTCTCCATTTAGCTGACCTTAACCTTGTTATAGGCCCTTCAATATCTGCGATGTAGAAAAGGAGTAAAATCTCAAATTATATATTTTGTTTGAGAGTGTTACTGATATTTAACTGGTTATCTTCATTTAGGAGGTAATATTGCCACACACTTAGCTGAAGCTTCAAAACAGAAGGTATCAAGTAATTTTGTACGTGGTGATGTATCAGCTACCAATCTGAAATCTGATTATCGTACTGGAAAAAATGTAAGTTCAATTAGGATAGAGACTGTTGTTGATTTTGTCTATCCCATTATAGTTACATCATTGTTCAATAGTGAGTGGCATTTTAACATAAAAACATTTGTCGTGTTCCATTTAGCAGACTTGTGTGTTGTATATGCATGTTGCAAACAATTGCTCTATTTTTCTAATTTGTTGCAGGTAACATTCAATACTTCTGGTCCTTCTACGTCGTTGGCTGATGCCTTCAAGAGAAGCTTCCCGAAACACGAAGATTCAATTGAAGTTGGAAATGTAGGTCATGCACACAGTGGAAAAACTGGTGCTTCAAGCAGCAAGCTGCATTTCTTAAGCAGGATTTCTTCCAAGTGAACTGGTAGGAGATTTTTCTCCAATAAAATTGATTTTCTTTCTTTTAAATTGCAACATAAGCTGGGGCTTGTTTCCATTTACAGGCCATGGAATTAGTAAAGCTATTCTTTCTCTTTTTTCTTTTTCTTTTTTGGAAAAAAATAGGGATTTTATGTGGGAGAAATGCGGAAGTCAAGGTCTACTTCGTGATGTTGAATTCACTTGAACCCCGTGTACCAGCAATGTATCCATCTCGAGGTGACTATGAAGTATAAAGCATTGGATGTTACTAAAAGATGACCTGTCAAAACTTGGTTGTCCTTTTAAGTTTTCTTCGTCTTGAATTATAGGACAGTGACTAAGCCAGCTACAGTTCACAATTAAGCTATGTGTAAAGTGTTCTTTTCATTCCTTTTTCTAATAGAGCATAAAAGTGACATTCAAATGTTTGATTGTCTTATTCGACTCTTATCTGTATTTTATTTCTTCAATTCCTTTGCACAAAGCCTGGATGTTCACTTGCATAAGTTTTATTAGGTGCTCAAGTGCCTGAAAGCTCAAATCTGGTATAGAGCATTTCAGGTATATATTTAGTTGGTATTCAGGCTCACTCTCCTGGTCTTTAGCTGTGTATAATGTTAGCTTATTTGCAACTTTTCATGAATTTCAGACATTTAATGTCATGAACTTGATGATGAAGCCTGCCTTTGGTGTTGAAGTTCCAATGGGGCACCATCATGGCTCTTATAACTAATCAACCTTGCATTCGTTTATAATCCTATACTTTGCTGTGGAGATGATGGAATTCTATAACCTGAACTCAGAGGTACTATGTGATTAGTGCCATAGCTTTTCTGCTCCTCTTTTTATTTTATCTAATCATGTCTTGAAAACAATCTTCATACTACTTCATGCTGGTCATTTTCGCTTCGACGAGGCTTTTCATGTATTTAGCTCAAGAATATCTGTTCATCTCTCCTTTTCTCCTCTTTAAAATATTGTATGGGACAAATAAGTCATCATAGCTTTGGTCATGTTTTGTCAAGAGGCTAGTTTGTTGAATTTGCTGAACTTCTTGGAAGAACTCAACTTAAATACAGCAGGAGGCTTTCCTTATGTTTATGAAATAGACGATACTTTCAGCTAGTTTGGACCATTAAGTTTTGAGCTTTTCCATAGCTTCATATTTCCAGTACCAGATGATATTCAGAGTTGGAGTAATTTGGGCTGCAAAGAACACAAGAGTGCTATTATTAGCGGCTGCAAGACAAGATACAATATTAGACAGGTGGTATGAATATTCTAGCGTTTTATTCTTGCATTGAAACTCACAAACACAAATCTCAGGTGCAGTTTTTTTGTGCTGAGTTGTTAAATGAGAAACAAGTTTGTCCGTCTAGTTATTGATTAGAACAGAACCTCAGCTCATTGGTTTACCTGCAAATACAGTGACAGTGATATCACTGAACATACCAAAACTAGTCATCACTCCACCAGTACTGTAGCTTTCGGAGATTTGGTTGTGAACTCTTTACAAACTTGTTTTAAGTTACATGTGATCTTCATTTTTACACCCAAGTGATCTATCATTTCCGCATAGCTTTTTGTTTGCTATCACTATAAAGGTTACAATTTCAAAATGAAATCAATTGTGAAGACATTTTTATCTTCATAGCACTCACCACTACAACGGGAAGAAATTAATTGGTTTTACATCTATTCGAATGTATTCTTTGATGCTATATACTTGTTTTTTATTAGTATATACAATCGAAGACGATGAAATAAAACCAAACGCTTTTTCTTTACACACATTGAGCCTACTAAATCAACGTCTCTAATATTAGGGAGTCACAAAAATTAAAGGCAAATGGCTCTTCCTAAACTTGTAATAATAAAGTGATAATTAAGGGGAAGTTGGGACCTCCAAGGACTTAGTGCTCCATTTGCTATCTCTTAAGACATGATTAGACACATAGTAATGATGAAAGTGTCAATTAAAGAGATGTGCTTTCTCTATTTTGTTGATCGCCTTGGAGTCATAAAACACCATTTTTAAGTACCATCTTTCTCTCTTGTTCAATCATTATTGCTTTTGGTTGTTTTTGTTAATGCTCACATAGCCATACGTAGTATTATATAGTCTGAAATTTAGCAAAAGGTTACTTTACTAAGCATGATAAAAGAAAAGTATTGGTTAACCATGCCGCTTAGCGCTTGTTTTTTGTCTCCATAATTCCTTGAGCCAGAGGATACATTACAGTAAACTACAGTAACAATATACCTAATATAATCCCAAAGATGATGTGTACGTAGATGTTATTCCTATATTATGAAGATAGAGATGTTGTTTCTGTAAATCATCAGCTCAAGCAAAGCATTTCAAAGTAGGCATGAAAAAGGAATACATCACTATTTCGTTTTCACTACTTCTGGAAAGCCAAAAGGTTAAAAAAAACCACTTCGAACAAACGTCATATGAAATTCACTTCCATCTTTCACCACTTAGCTTAAAATGTATAAGAAAAAGCAGATGCCCCTTTGATCATCTAGTGCTGCACACACCATATATTTTTAACAGTTTTTTTAACTTCAAAAATAGGATTATAACTCAAGGGGGTCCCTATTTGTTAGTCATGATGAAGCCCGCCGTTCAAGAACTAATCTTTTAGACCCTTTCATGTAAAAAGAAGAAAGACGAAGAGAAGTTGGAGACAAAGTTAATATGAACTTTAAAACTGGGACCTGTCCATATCCAGTTTTAGAATATATGTACTGTAGTCTTTCGCTTAACTCAGCTTCTTTTTGAATTTTTAAGATTTCAAAGGACTTTTGAAGTTTATTGTGGTCGTTTGGTTGGGAACAAGTTATCTCGAGATTAATTATCTCAGACTATATGAAATAACTTATCCCATCACTAAGGTATAAATGGTGGAATAAATAATCCCAAGACTGCCTAATATCTCCAACCAAATGCAGGATAAATTATTATATCTAATACCTCACCACTATTATATATATCATACTGCTTCCTACAACTTGTATACTATGTTAACTTTCTTCGGTATCAGAAGATTGATATAGGATAAAGTAAGTCCAGTTACAAGTTAAAAAACATTCACAAATTTTGTACTAGTTAATAACTCACTGATCTCCTCCTTTTGAATGATTATAATGGAGACGGTGAGCTCTTGTGGTGTTAAATGCAAATCAAATAGGTTGGAAGGGATCAATGAAGACGGTGCAACAAATTGGCTACCAGGGGCATGCCCTCCACCAGAAACTCCTACTGAGTCTATGGAGTTCCTTGCAAGATCATGGAGTCTGTCAGCTAAGGAACTCTCTAAAGCTCTCTCTCACACGAAACAAACAAGTTATCTAGACGAGAAGATGTCACTCTCTTCATTACAAGTGCAACATGAAAAGACTTCGATTATAGAGGAACCTGTAAGCATCTCTTCGTTAAAGCTTGTGTTTTTGTTCATTTATACTGTTATGGAAATGCTTACTTAATTGATTGCTTACAAGTTTCTACTCTTATTTGTCTTTATACTGCAGCAAGAACAACCACTACCCAACTCTGATAGCCCTCCAGTTTCTCCAAGGGGAAGTGATGACACAAAGGTAAAAGCAA
>JAJOOS010002389.1:0-22981 GCA_029582725.1 Solanum chiquidenum
GGATATAATCGTGGGTTAAAGTAAAGTCTAAACCATTTTCCTCGTGGGATCGACCCCAACCTACAAGTTGGGTTCTTTACTTGATAACGATCGCTTACGCTTCTTTAGGGAGGTGTAATTTGAGCGTATCACCTGTCAGGGAATCCAAATAGTTAGCATGCCGGCACGTGGTAATCCGATCCCATATTTATGCCGAAACGTGACAATCCGATCCAAGTTAGTTATGTCGGAATGTGGCAATCCGATCCCATTCACACACCACAATCATAAACACACCTACATCATCAAGATCATACATTTAAGTCATGATTTCATGGCAATGATATTCATCTATCTCATTTACAACAAGTGTGATCAACATTGCAACAATCATACATACACAAGTATCATAAAGAGGCAAGAACAAACATACATCACACAAACATAGAATCACAACCATCACCTATCTCGAAACATGCTTGAAACCCTAAGAAACTTGATCCTTCCCTTTTCGAATTTGTTTCGCTTGTCCGTGGTCTACAAACAATCACAATGACATAGGAATCAACAAACAATCGCTAATTACTCGAAACTATAACAATTCTATTAACCCTAGATCAAATCCATGATCTCAATCATCCCAACTAGGGTTTTTCCACCATAGAATCTGTAACAAAACATTCCCCATCAATATTCACCCATTCTATTACGTTCTACGGATCGAAAACGGATTCGGGGAGTGAAAGACTTACCTTCAGCTTCAAGAATGGTGAAAAATAAGTAGAAATCGCCTAAGGTTCGTTCCTTATCTCTTAAAATCAAATAGTGTCAAATAAGGTCGTTTAGAGGTTTATTAACGACAATAAGTCGCGTATGGCCCGCCATAGCGGCCCTCACCCCTCTGTAGCGGTGGCGCCAGAGCGACCAAATTGCCCGCCAAAGCGGCATTCTTGAACCAGTGAGCTATTCGTCTTTCATCTTCGATTTTAAGTCTCGTCGTACCCACCACAGCGCCTCACATCCCACTGTAGTGGCCCCGCCATAGCGGCCCAACCCAGCTCCAAAGCGGCAAAAATAAAACAGAATGATATTTTAAAGAATTTCAAACCCTCATTCCACAACACACTTCTAACCCACAACGCGAAAAAAATACCATTCACGCTAAGATCGATTCCCAGAGATATACTCAACCAAATTCAATTTCGTAAAGTCGTACGGTTTTCTTAACAAGTTATCTAACTACTCATGCAATCAAACTCAAAAACAACACACCCAATTTTTACCAGATTTCCCCACACCTCTAGGACTCCGATTTCGTCTAAATCTGGACAAGGTTGGGAAAATACAAATAATACGAACAATTTTTTTTGGCCCTAAATTTTCCTCTGTTGGCATTTCTATAACGATGGAACTCGGTTGTTACAATAGATACCAATTTACCCATCACTCGTCTTCGAGTGACAAAACTTAGGAAAAATAGGCTAAGGAAAGAATGAAGTAGTACCAGATTCGACGAACAATTGGGGATACTTGTCTCGCATGTCCCTCTCGATTTCACAAGTAGCTTCCTCAACTTGACGATGCTTTCATTGAACTTTCACGGACTTAATCTCCTTGGTCCTCAACTTACGCATATCACGATTAAGAATAGCAATTGGTTCCTCCTCATATTGAAGGTCTTTGTCTAGCACAATTGAGTCCCACTCAATGATATAATCTTTGTCACCATGATTTCTGTTCAACATAGACACATGAAATATCGGATGAACACCGAATAGATTAGGGGGTAGAGCCAATCTATATGCCACCGGCCCTACACAATCAAGAACCTCAAAGGGACCAATATATCACAGACTTAACTTGCCCTTCTTACCAAATCTCATCACCCCTTTCATGGGTGATACCTTAAGAAGAGTGTTATCGCCAGTCTGAAATTCCATGTCTCTTACCATATGATCCACATACTTCTTCTATCTACTCTGGGCTGCTAGAAGTTTAGCTTGAATGCTTCTCACCTTATCTTGGGCATCCTTCACTAAATCAACCCCCAAAGGTTTCACATCTCCAGCCTCGAACCAACCTATGGGTGACCTATATCCCCTCCCATACAATGCCTCAAATGGTTCCATGTCAATGCTGGAGTGATAACTATTATTATAGGAGAACTCACACAAAGGTATGAATTTATCCCAATGCCTTCCAAAATCAATCACACATGCCCTCAACATGCTTCTAATACTTGAATAGTCCTCTCAGATTGTCCATCCGTCTGTGGATGAAAGACTGTACTAAAAGTGAGTTGTGTGCCCAATTCATCATGCAATTTCCTCCAAAACTTGGAAGTGAATTGGGTACCACAATCTGAGATGATAGAAAGGGGCACCACATGCAACCTCACTATCTCTTTCACATACACCTTAGCCAATTGTTCAGCGTTATATTATGTTCTTACCGGAATGAAATGGGCTGACTTAGTCAATCTATCAACCACTACCCAAATAGAATCGAATTTCCCTAATGTCTTGGGAAGACCAACAATAAAATCCATAGTTATTATTTCCCACTTCCATTCCAAAATTGACATTTTTAAAAGTAAACATGCAGGCCTTTGATGCTCATATTTCACTTGTTGGCAATTTTGACACTTCGCCACAAACTCCGCTATATCTTTCTCCATGCCGGACCACCAATAAATTCGTTTCAGATCTCTATATATCTTGATCACACCCGGATGAATAGAATATCACGAACGATGAGATTCTGCCAGTAATTTTTTAATCAAGCCATCAACTCGAGGAACACAAATCTTCCATTTAACACTGAGTACACCATCCGGATCAAGAGTGGCCTCTTGTGCCTTACCGCCATATTTTCCTTGAGTTCGTTCAAATTTTCATCCTCAAATTGTTTGGCCTTGATCTCCTCAATGAAAGTGGCCTGAACTTCAATGCTAGCTAACACCCCGCCTCTTTCAGAGATGCCTAACTGCATGAACTTAGACTCTAAGGTCTGAATTTCTTTGGCCAAAGGTCGCTTGGCTACACTCAAGTAAGCTAAGCTACCCATACTTACCGCCTTTTGACTCAAAACGTCTGCCACAATATTAGACTTACCCGGATGGTATTGAATGGTCACATCATAATCTTTGAGTAACTCCATTCATCTTCACTGTCTCAAATTCAGATCATTTTGAGTGAACACATGCTGCAAACTACGATGATCAGCAAACACTTCACACTTAACACCATAAATATAGTGCCGCCAAATCTTAAGAGCAAATACTATCGTCGCCAACTCCAAATCATGGGTTGGATAATTTCTCTCATGCACCTTCAATTGGCGCGACACATAAACTATAACATTCTTATCCTGCATTAATACAACTCCCAATCCAGAATGAGAAACATCACATTAAACTATAAAATCCTTATCTTCCACCGGTAATGCTAGGATAGGTGCGGTGCTCAAAAGAGTCTTGAGCTTTTTCAAGCTCTCCTCACATTTTCAGTCTATTCAAATGGTATCTCCTTTTTTGTCAAATTGGTCAAGTGAGTAGCAATTGAAGCAAAATTCTTAACAAATCGACGATAATAGCTAGCGAGTCCCACAAAACTCCTAACCTCCATCATGGAGCTAGGTCTAACCCAATTCATAATCGCTTTAATCTTTTGAGGATCTACCATTACACCTTCTTTTGACACTACATGCCTAAAAATGCAACTGATTTCAATCAAAATTCACACTTTGAAAATTTAGCATATAACTTTTGTTCCCCAAGAACACACAAAACAGTACGAAGATGGTTGATATGCTCTTCTTCACTTTTCAAATAAACCAAGATATCATCAATAAAGACTATCACAAAGGAATCAAGAAATGGCTTGAACACCCCATTCATCAAACTCATGAAAGTTGCAGGCACATTGGTCAAACCAAAAGACATAATAAAAAACTCATGGTTCCCATAACGAGTTCTAAACTCCGTCTTAGGCACATCCTCAGGCCTAATTTTCAATTGATGGTAACCGGATCTTAGATCAATCTTTGAGAAAACCGTTACACCTTGCAATTGGTCAAAGAGATCATCTATTCTAGGCAAGGGGTACCTATTTCGAATAGTGACCCTATTTAATTGCTGGTAATCTATACACATTCTCATACTACCATCCTTCTTCTTAACAAATAAAACTGGAGCACCCCATGGGGAAGCACTAGGGTGAATAAATCCCTTATCAAAGAGCTCTTGGATTTGAGCCTTAAGCTCTCTTAATTCTGCCGGAGTCATGCGATATGAAGGGATATAAATGGGACCAGTACCAGGATCTAAATCAATGCAAAACTCTATATCTCTATTCGGAGGCATACCAGGCAAGACATTAGGAAACATTTCACTAAATTCAGACACCACAGGAATAGACCCAATGGATGGAGCCTTAATCTCAACATCCCTAACATGAGCGAAATAAGCCAAACAACCCTGCTCTACTAATTTACTAGCCCGAATGGAGGATATAATCTTAGCTTGCTTAGGCTTGTACACCCCTTCCCACTCTAATTTTTTCCTTCTCGGAATTTCTAGAGTCACAGACTTAGTATTACAGTTAAGCACAACATAATAAGGGGACAACCAAGTCATTCCTAAGATTATGTCAAAGTCAATCATATACAAAATCACCAAATCATCCTAAGTCTGAAAACCCATAAACAAAATAGGACAAGCACGATAGATATGGGTGACTATGACTAACTCTCCAACAGGCGTAGATACACGAATAGGAGCATCAAGTCTATCACAAATCATCTTAAAATCAGAGGCAAATCTCACAGATACATATGAATAAGTAGAACTCGGATCGAATAACACATTAGCCATCTGGTCATAGACAAGAATAGTACATGTGATCACCGCGTCGAACGCCTCCGCCTCATTTTTGCCCAAGAAAGCATAACATTGAGCTCTATCATCTTGACGAGCCACTTCCCTGCCTGGTTGCGCGTTACCCCTACCTTCATTACCATTACCATTTCCTCTACCTCCACGACCTCGATGATTACCTCCTCGTACACTTTGTGGACGTCCTCTACCATTATTATCATTACTCAAAGGTACCACTGCTCTAGACTACTACTGCTACGCGGAATCTAACATATGTGGTTGGGGACAATATCTCCTCACATGCCCAGGTTCACCACAGTTGTAGCAAGTACGATCAAAAGATGGTTTGCCATCCGTCGAAGGCACAACACTCTGACTATCCTAAAAATTATGAGATGAAGTTCCCGAGTAGTTACATGTAGAGGTGGGCATAGCGGACGGAATTGGATTGGATGCAAGTGTGGGCCTTCCAGACCCCTTAGAGTAAGAGCCTTGAAAGTTACCTGAATTTTTTGCCCAAGCCTTAGCTTGACCGTCTTGCCTCACCCCCTCCACTTTCTTAACATAGTCTTTCACCTCATTAAAACTCCTCCCTGCAGAAGTCATATGAACAGATAATACTTGCAACTCAGAATTCAAACCTCTAATAAATAACAGGATCCTCTCTTTCTCAGTAGTAACCAACTGCGTAGCATATCTGGATAAGGCATGGAACTTGGCCTCATAAGCAGTCACAGACATACCACCTTGCTCTGAAGTCATAAATTAATCCTTCTTGTGATCCCTCAAAGTTTTGGGCAGATATTTTTCTAGAAATAGAGCATGAAATTGGGTCCAAGTAAGTGGAGGTAAAGTAGATGATCTGCACTCTATATAAGCTCTCCACCACTGCTTGGCCTCACCTTGAAGTTGGAAAGACACGAACTCAATCCCATGTTGGTGAACAATCCCCAATTTATGCAGCCTCTCATAACAGTCTAAGATAAACTCACAACCATCTTCAGTCTCAGAACCAAGAAATACCGGAGGCTTAAGCTTCAGAAACTTAGTCAACATATCATGCTCGTTCCAGTCATAACATAACCCGACAAAGGACGGAAGAAGGCATCAGTACCTACATTTCCACCTGTCTTAGGTGCAGTGCTAGCAATAGGGGGATTAGTGGGAGACTGAGTTGCTTGAGCAGATGGAAGCACTTCAGGACCAACCAACCCTTTCAAGAACGCCATAATCTGCTGAGCTAACATCGGATTGATGGGAGGAACAACTGCAGTCTCCGTTGGCACCTCTTCCTATTGTTCATTTTCCTAAACCTCTTCAACCTCAATAGCCTCTTATATATCTCTTCATTATGAGCAAGAGGGTTCTCAATCATAGGAACATTATCAATCGGTACCTCATTCACAGCAGATGCTACTCTCTCATGGCCTCTACCCCTAGCTCTTCATCTACCTATGCCTCGACCGCGATCTCTCGCTACAGATTCCTCAGCTGGAGAATTGACAGGAGCTACGGGCCTAACATTGTTATACCTAGTATTAACCATCTGCGAACAGAGGAGTGAAGGGGGTCAGATACCAATTCGAATCGTCATATACCAATTGGAATCAAGTCATAGCACGAAAGGAGACGAGAAAAATAGAGATTTTTTAAAGTCTTATAGCCTCTCGAAGAAAAGTAAAGGTGTCCCGGTACCATTCCGCGAGACTCTATTAGACTCGTTTCAGTACATCGAGGTCAATGAACCTAGGCTCTGATACCAACTTGGTCACGACCCAGACCATCGTGATTGGCACCCACACTAACCATCCGGTGGGAGAACCACTACTATAGCCAAACTAAGCAACCTAAACAATACTAAGGCAATTAAGTTACGGAAGCAAGTTAATTAACTAACAAATGCGAAAATTTAATACCTAGAACCTGAAAGTCAATGTACCAAAACATCTAAACAAATGATCCAAGTCTAAACATGAAGGGATACATCCCCAACTAACGAACTAATCAACTAACTAGAACAAATATCTAAGTCCGGAATGATGGACATAGACAAAAGAGAATCCCATGGCAGCTCAGAAGAATTGGCTCACCCTTGAATTCAAAACAATGATCACAGTTCTTCTAAGTGAGGTCTGCCAGTAGCAGCTTGAAGATGCCCTGTACTAAAAAAAAATAAGAGCAAGTGCAATATCAGTACACAACCACAGTGTACTGGTAGGATCACGTGGCTTTCCCACTAGTGCAATATAAACAAGCAAACAACATTATAATCACATGCATTTATATCAACATATACAACATCATCAACATGAAGAATCAACATCACATTTCACATTTATCATTACATCATTGGTCCTCTCACGAAACCCAAACCCAAACAGTTAGCAAGCCGGCACGTGGCAATCTGATTCCATATTTATGCCGGAACGTGGCAATCTGATCCAATAAGTATGTCGGAACGTGGCAATCCAATCCAAGTTAGTTATGCCAGAACGTGGCAATTCGATCCAAGTTAGTTATGCCGGAACGTGGCAATCCGATCCCATTCACACACCAAAATCACAAACACAAGTACATTATCAAGATCATACAATTAAGTTATGATTTCATGGCAATGATATTCATCTATCCCATTTACAACAAGTGTGATCAACATTGCAACATTCATACATACACAAGTATCATAATGAGGCAAGAACAAGCATCATTCACGCAAACATAGAATCATAACCATCACCTACCTCGAAACAAGCTTGAAACCTTAAGAAGCTTGATCCTTCCCTTTCCGTATTCGTTCCGCTTGTTCGTGGTCTATAAACAATCACAATGACATAGGAATCAACAAATAATCGTTAATTACTTGAAACTATAACAATTCTATGAATCTTAGATCAAACTCATGATCCTAATCATCCCAACTAGGGTTGTTTCCACTATAGAATATGTAACAAAACCTTTCCCATCAATATTCACCCATTCTATTACGTTCTACGGATCAAAAATGGATTCGGGGAGTGAAAGGCTTACCTTTAGCTTCAAGAATGGTGAAAAATGAGTAGAAATCGTCTGGGGTTCGTTCCTTAGCTCTAAAAGTCGAAAAGTGTCAAATAAGGTCGCTTAGGAGTTTATTAACGACATTAAGTCGTGTCTGGCCCGCCACAACGACCCTCACCTCGTTGTAGCGGCGGCGCTAGAGCGACCAAAGTGCCCGCCAAAGCAGCATTCTTGAACTAGTGAGTTACTCATCTTTCATCTTCGATTTTATGTCTCGTCGTACCCGCCACAGCGCCCCACATCCCGCTGTAGCGGGCCCGCCATAGCGGCCCAACTCAGCGGCAAAAACGAAACAAAATGTTATTTTAAAGAATTCCAAACCCCCATTCCACAACACACTTCTAACCTACAACACTTAGAAAATACCCTTCACGCTAAGATAAATTTCTGGAGATCTACTCACCCAAATTCAATTCTGTAAAGTTGTACAGTTTCCTTAACAAGTTATCTAACTACTCATGCAATCAAACTCAAAAACAACTCACCCGATTGTTACCATATTTTCCCACACCTCAAGGACTTCGATTTCGTCCAAATCTGGACAAGGTTGGGAAAATACAAATATTACGAACAAGTTTTTCCGGCCCCAAATTTTCTCCCGTTGACATTTCTATAACGACGGAACCCGGTCATTACAGTAACCAATAAGATAAATATTCTCATCTTGGGCATTTTTGCTTTCATAAGTAAATTATAAATAAATTTTAATGAAAACACATACAAGATCTTTAAAATTGTTTATAAAAAAATATATTATGTATGTATAATAATAAAATATATGTATATAATTTATCGATTCGGTTATTTCTTCAATTTTTTTCGAACAAATTCATAACCAACTCAAATACTATCGATTTTAAAAAATTTAAACTAAGCCACACCTAAACCCAAATAAAATTGGTCTATTTAATCGATTTGGTTCATTTTTTTTGTTTGAATTGGGTTTTATCCAAACAACCCCTAACATAGATTAATGAAGGATATTTATAAAATATTAGGGGTATTTTTAACATTCTCCCGACTGAAGAATCCCCCCCCCCCCCAAATTCCCAAAGCTCTTCCTTTTATTTTCTTTACAAATTAGAAAAGCAAGAAAATAATAAATTAGGGATGTTATGGTCATTATAGAGTTTGTAATAGAACTATAATTAATATTATAAATGAGGATATTTAAATAATAAAATATAAATTACAAAAGAGAGTTGAGTTATTAAACTCTTAATAATGAATACATAATTGGGTAAATTACATAAATTCCATAGTTTTACTATGCAATTACAATCTATCCCTAATAAGTTTTTAATTACATTAATCTCTTAAAAATAAAAAAATCCGGAACAATAATTGAAGCTCGGATACATTAAATACTGTCTCGGATACATTAATATGTAGCTCGGATACATTAAAAACTAGCTCGGATACATAATATGTAGCTCGGATACATTAAATACTGGTTCAGATACATTAATATGTAGCTCGGATACATAATATGTAGCTCGGATACATTAATATGCAGCTCGAACACATTAAAGAAATAAGGAATTTTGGAAATTTTTAAAAATAATAGGAGATAATCGAAATAAGAAAAACAAAAGGTGTGTATTTTTGTAATTTGCGAAACATAATTTGAATTAAAGTTACTGGACTCAATCTAACCGTGTATCTCGAAGGCCTAACCGCCAATATAATTACTCACGAGAATTACCATTTGAATACCCCAAATAATGGGTTAGTGAATGTTACAGAAACTCTTTGAGCTTAGAATATATATATCAAGTGAATATTAAACAATAAATATTTCTTTTTTTTCTAAATAAACATATTATTATTTTTCTTTTAAAACACATTTTTTTTCTAGTAATAATTTTTTATTAGCAAATGTTTATCCTACTTCACTTCGAAAAAAGATTAAAAAATAAAAATATTCTATATTATTAAAATTTTCTATCGTTATCTAAATGAAAATTAATGATGAGATTATTATAATCTTATATACTATGACTTATACTATCAGTTAGAAGGGTAAGTTATTTTATTTTAGCTAATGAGATTAAGAGACTAGACATTACTGCTAAAAACTGTTTATTTTCAGAAGCATATTTGTAAAATAGCTTTCTAGAAAAGTGCTTTTAAAAAATAATAATTTGTGTTTGACTAATTCATTTGAAAAATATTTTTTATAAGGAAATTATGTTTGGCTAATCTTTTTTTTTAAAAGTGCTTTTGAGAGTCAAATTACAATTAAGGGCAAATATTAATGTACTTTTAATATTAAGATTATTTTATAGAGAGAACTAGTTTAAACATCTATTACAAAAAATTAAATTTTTTTATTTTTATTAAACTAAAATGTTCATATTCAAATTTTCAATCAAAATTATACGTTTTTTTGAAGGGTTGAAATCTTTAATTGTTATTTTTTTTTCTTATCTTATAAAAATATTGTTGTTACCTTCTTTTTCTTTTCTAATTCTGTAAAATAATACGTAAAATAATAAATAAAATAATAATACGTAAACGTAAGATAAAATATAAAATTTATTATATAAAAAAATTAAATTAATAAATGGAACTTAACCAAACATGTGAGATATGTTGATTAATTAATAAGATATATATATATATATGAAAGGGACATTTTAGTCTTGAATTTTTTTTTTTTCTGCTTTTGTGTTTTTTTAAGAAGCAGAAATTTTTAGCTTCTTTCCAAAAGCAGAAAAACTGTTTCTGCTTCTATTTAAATTCTTTTCAAATTCATAAGTACATGAGATTTTTTAACTAACTTGATATTGTATATTTTTCATTGAAAATTTACATTATTTTTATTCTTACTTCATAATATCCGCGTATATTTTTATTCTTACTTCATATTTTTAACTTTATGCTCCAAAACTTATTGAAACGATCCATTGGTGATGAACTATGTTCAAACTATTTAAAACTCGCACGTTTTAAAGCAATTACTTTGAACATTATTTACATTTTATGTTAAAACAAAACCGACAGCTCATTCCCTTTTTCTAACTTTTTTATTTTTTTAAATATTTTGTGCCTATTTTAAATCTAAGATATTTCTCTTCATCTTTTGTATTTGTCTTTTCGTTCCTTCTATTTTCCTTTTTTTTTTTTTTTCTTTTCTATTTTCATGGACTTGTGACATTGAAGTGAATATACATGGAAAGAAATTCAAAACACGCTAAATTTGAAAATTTGGCTTTTAAAGTTTTTAACTAAGTTTGTGAATGTTCTATTATTCCGTATTATAAGGAGAGGTCTATTTTCGTCCAAAAAAGCAAAACATAACTTTAGCAATAAAGATCCAATTCGTAAAAGTATGAGTTTGTTCATATTTATTAAATTTTTTAAAGTTAGATATTATATCCCCCTCCTAAATATATTCACTTTTTGGATTTTAATTTACAACGTTTGGATCCAGGAAAAAAAAAACTAAGTTTGTGAATATTCTATTACTCCATATTACAAGGAGAGGTCTATTTTTGTCCCAAAAAAAAACAAAAACATAGTTTTAGCAATAAATATCCAATTTGTACAGATACGAGTTTGTCCATATTTGTTAAAAATAAATGAATTAGGTTAGGTATTATATTCCCTCCTAAATATATTCTCCTTTTGATTTTAATTTACAACATAAGGGTCCAGGAAAAAAAAAACTAAGTTTGTGAATGTCCTAGTTACGTTCATTAAGGAACTTTAGAAAAAATCAGAAGGCTTGTGTCTATTACTTAAAAAATTAAGAAATTTGACTCTTCATAAATAGCATAAGTTTCTTACTATTAATTCCTTTTTGCAGATTCCTATTTATCTATTTTTATATTTATCTTAGTGAATTTTTAATTTAAACAATATTTTCAACTGAAATAGTAAAACTACATAAATGTTTCATAAAACTTAAATAATTACATGTTCAAAGTAATTCAAGAAATATCTATTCTCTCAAAAAAAAAATTACAGCTCATACCCCCATTCATTAAAGCTGATAATTTTCGCTTAACTAATACTAAATCAGTATCATATGTTATATTAGTATCATTAAGGCTGATAATTTTGCTTAACTGATACTGAATCAGTATATGTATTCTGTATTGGTATCATTAAGGTTTCTTGTTCAGAAATTACTCATTAGTCAATGATACTATATGGTATATGTATATTGTTGTGGTATCATCAATGTTTCTTGTTAAGAAATTACTCATTAATCAATGATACTATAAGAATATATGTATATTGTTGTGGTATCACTAATGCTTCTTGTTATAAATTACTCATTAGTCAATGATATTGTAAGAGTATGTATATATATACATGCCGTGTGGAAATTTAAAAAGGAAAAGATTCATTTGTTTTCAAACGAACTAAAACGAAAAGTAGGTCAAACAAATTGAAAGGATCAATATTATTTTTGCATATATGCTTATGATAATCTTTTGTTGATCCAAGGGTCTATTAAAAACAACTTTTTTACTCCACAAAAAAAAGGAGTAAGGTTTTCTATTTTCAAAAAGGCTGAGTGTTATTATACAATTCACTATTTTTTAAATAGAATAAATTTTGTGTCCTAACCAAATATCATAAATAGTAAAGGAATATGAATACATATATCTTATCTTTCTCATACCCCATTTATGAAATTACGTTATCTTTCTGGTGTCATACTTTGTGTGTGATAAAATTACTCTATGTTATATACAGAATTGGACAAATTTGCCCCTCATAATTACAAAGCTCTTCCTCCACTTGGAAACGTCCAAAGAATTTATGTAAGCAAGTGACATTTTTCAAACTTTAGGAAGCTTCACATTTTTAAGTTTTTCAACAGCACAAGCACTCCAAGTATTTTAATTTCCTTTTTCTTTTACTTGAGAAAACTTGAAAGCTTTAAATATTTAAAATTCTCATGCAATATTTTGAGAACCCGTGATATACCCATTACTCACCATAATTTATCATGTTTGTACCAAAGAACTAGCCGGGGCGAGTCCAAAATCCAATTGTTCCATTTTCCTTCTTGTTCATCAATCGGAAATCAAGACAAACCGGGCACTACGGTAAGACGTGAAAACACCCGATCCCATTCCGACCTCGATATGTGGAATCGTCTTGCGCCATATGTACTGAGATTGTTCGGGAGACATGGTCCAAGCCCGGTGAAAAAATGAAATAAAAAAAGATTATGATGTCAAAATCTTGCGCCTTTGTTTTTCCAATTTCCCGGCTACTGCGTGTTGATTATACTTATTTAAGTACGACGTATTTGTATATTCTATTTTTTTCTTTTTTTATGGCATCATCCGGGTATTCACTCTCTTGCTATTACCCGCAGGGAGCGCAGCAACCAAGATGCATATTATCATATAGAAAGAGGCGAAGCGTAGCGATTCGTACTATCGGAAAAGTTTCGCTAACCGGCAGGCAATAGAATCAGCCGATAGGCGCAGGCAAGCGTAGCGAATCACATAGATAAGCCCCTACCTGCCAGCGCGCGGATGGATAGAGCGGGCGAAGCGCGAAGGGGATGGATGTCTCCCTCACGGATATTCTCCACAGGGGGAGAACTCAGTTTGCCGCCTGAATCAGTCCCTTTATGGACTTAAACAAGCGTCCCGAAATGGGTTTGCCAAATTTGCTTCTGTGGATGCTGGTTTTCTTCAATCCCATTGCGAAGTTATTAGGAATTTAATTTCACCAAATATAATATAGGGTAACTTCAATAAATCCCACCAGTTTAGGAGCTATTTACTTAGATATACTCTAATTTGTAATATTACTTATTTTATAAGATTTTGTTGCCTCCAGATAAGTTTAGATACATGTATCCGGATACATGGGGTTAATTTTATGTGTAATTTATTTTAGATATATTGTATCCAAGTGGATTCGCCTGTATCCGGAATACATATTAGCAATTCTTGCTCTCCTGCCTCGTCTTTCTCCGATCTCGCGTGCTACTCTTCAATGTATGGTATCCCAGATACATGTGAATCAGTTCAGATACAAACACATGTATCTAGTGTGTACTTAGTGCGATTCACATGTATGTGGGATACATACGAATAAGAAACAAAATGCACGGCGGTAATTTTTTCCTTAGACGTTACATTTTCTCTTGATATTCATTACATAAATTTCTCCTTTTAAGTTTTGGTTTTTCGTTATTCTTAGGGATGGCAATGGAGTGGGCGAGACGAATTTTGCTCTATGCAAAGCGGATATAGGTTCAAGGTTATGTGCGATGGAGAAGGACGGGTTGAAATAATTATTTCAAAAACTAATACAGAACGGGGAAGGTTGTGGGTCTATGGAGATTTAAACAAAAAAAAGCTAAAAAAGATATGATATATTCATCAAAATAATATAATACAATATAATAAAATTTGATACGATACATTATGAAATATAATAACCATCTGAATAGAGTGTTGCTTGCTCAAAATACATTAAAAAAATATCTTTATGTATTATAATATATGGTCTTAAATTTTGTGATATGATTTTTCCTATAGTTTTAGGGGGAAATTAGGCGGTTAATCAAACTTATACTACTTAATTACTCATCATAGCTATAGCTTGCTATAATTATCATTCGCGACTAACATTAACCATTAATTACGTGGGCTGACTTCGAGTTTGTATAATTAGTCATGCTCGTATAATTCGCCACACTTGTAAAATTCGCAACTAACAATTCTTCGTTTGATTTGTATTTGTATACGATGGTTTGTATTTGTATATGACGATGATTTCCTTTGGTTTTTCAGTTTTGTCATCATATACATTCAATCTTTTTGTGTATAACTTTTTAAAGTTTGTATAAACGTGTAGTTTTTGAATTTTGTATAATATAATTTATATAATGTAATTTGTATAATTATTTTAAGTTCATATGTTTATGTTTGTATCAATTCGTTATTTCGAGTTTTATCATATTTGTATAATTTCAAACTTTTTATTACTCAATTATACAAAAATACGCGAATTATACAAACGTACCTGCGAATTATACAAACGAGATGTAAATTATACAAGTTATTGCCCTCTCTCGCTCGCCTCTCTCCTCCCTCTCCCAATCTCACTCGCCTGAATATACAAATACATATGTATAATATACAATTATCTAACCGATATACATATACAATTCACCTCTCTCCCACTCTCTGCCCTCTCTCGCTCGCCTCTCTCCTCCCTCTCCTAGTCTCGCTCGCCACTCTCCTCCCTATAACACGTAGCTATGAATCGTAATTAACAAACTATAATTATAGAGCGTAATTAGGCTATTTTTGAGTGGCTATATGTGAAGGTCCTCTATCTTTAGACTGCAATAATATACACAAATAGCAGCCCATTAAGCCCCTTCGTAACTACCTATCAAGCACATCTAGGTTCATATTTTGAGAAAATTACAGTCTAATACTTTTAGGGCATTTAATTTTACGACATATGTATATATTGTATAGGTAGAATATGCATCATAGTAATATACATATATTCAGGTGATCCATAAAGTTAAACAAAGTAAGAAACTCATAGATTGGGCTCATGGTCCAACCATTGTTGAAAATGTAATTAATCTAAAGAAAAAGGAATATATCACATAACTTCAGTAGAAGAAAATGATCTTTTCAAATCTCTTTTTTATATATAAAATTTATTTTTATTTTTAGTAAAAGACTAGAAAACAATTTCAATTAAAAGATAAATGGCATTTATTTATCAAAATTATTGAAAGATTGGCATAGAATAGACTAATTTTGCCTTATTGGTACATTCAACCTAATATGTCTTCAAATTTCAGCTTAAGCAAATCAACCAAAGGCATTGAAACCATGGCTGTGAAATCTGGAACTTAAAAATGTGAATGTAACATTGAATAAATTGTGTGAGGTTGAGAAGAACATGAAAATACCATTGAATCTCGATTCAATTTTATTCAAATGCGTAATTGTGATTTATCTCGATTGAATTTTATCATAAACACCTTAACGAGCTTGAATATAAATTTTGAAGTTGCTTTTAAGGCGGATTTGATTTGATTTTGGATTAGAAAACTTGAAAACACTTCGTCCATGTCTGTCCTTTGTATATCCGTGTATATATCACCTTGTATCTTCTAATACATTATGTATATCGGTGAATTAAATATCCATGAAACTGTGTCAGATATACAATGATATACATTGTCGAGATGATAATCTTTGAAATATGCATTATATTCTCTTAAAGTAAATATAGGCTATAGCACATGTCATGTAGCAGTAATTCTCTGTAATTCATTATTACTTCATTAGTGATTGCACATGTAATATTCTTTAAAATGTACATTTAATTATGTTCATATGTCATGTCAATATAATTTATGGATATGTCAATAAAAAGAAACCATTTATTAATCTAGACTATGTACAATTTTAGAATGTCAATTATGAAGAGAGGCTGTTGAAAAAATTCCATTTTTTTGTAGAATATATGGTTGTGCAGTATGTGTTCCTTTTAAGGGTTCTTTTTTTTTTTACTTTTTATAAGACATGTTATGTTGATGTATTCTAATCAATGCCTTTTAATATGGATGGCAATTTAGCGGTGCAGTGCGGGTTGAGCTTAATCTGTAAAAAATTTAAGGGAAAATTACGCGGTTAAGCAAAGTTATACTATTTAATTACTCATCATAGCTATAGTTTGTTATAATTACCACTCGCGACTAACATTATACATTAATTACATGGGCTGACCACATTTGTATATGTATAATTCGCTAGAATATACAAATACATATGTATAATATACAATTATCTAACCGATATACATATACAATTCATCTCTTTCCCACTCTCTGCCCTCTCTCGCTCGCCTCTCTCCTCCCTCTCCCAATCTCACTCGCCTCTCTCCTCTCTCTCCCAATCTCGTTGCCATTTATACAAATGCATATGTATAATATACAATTATTTAACCAATATACATATACAATTTACCTCTCTCTCACTCTCTCGCTCACCTCTCTCCTCCCTCTCCCAATCTCGCTCGCCTCTTTCCTCCCTCTCCCAATCTCGCTTGCCATATATACAAATACATTTGTATAATATACAATTATCTAACCAATATACATATACAATTCACCTCTCTCCAACTCTTTGCCCTCTCTCGCTCGCCTCTCTCCTCTCTCTTCTAGTCTCGCTCACCTCTCTCCTCCCTATAACATGTAGCTACGAATTGTAATTATCAAACTATAGCTATAGAGAATAATTAGGCTATTTTTGAGTGGCTATATGTGAAAGTTCCCCAAAATTTAATCCGTCTCACTATGCTTCGTATAATAATTTTTTTTCATTTTCAACCTGTCCTGCCCCACATACATTTTTTAATTTTTTTTTTCTAGATAAGTTTGATACTAAAAATAAAATTTATAAAATAAATTCATTTTTTCATTAAGTTGTATTAATTTAATAGATAATTACTTAAATTCTTTTTCTTAGAGATTCATTGGGAAGCACGTAAGAAATCATGTAATTTTGATTGAACCATTTCATTTACTATCTTGAATATTTTAGTAACTTTAAAGAAACTATCTTAATAGATAATGTTCTATCACTATTATAATATGTAAATAGTTAAAATTAAGTTTGAACACCTGCAACCCATTGTCATCCCTATTCTTTTGAGAGAGTGCTAGACTAGGTGATATAATTGATCCATGTGGCCTGTGGGAGTAGAAAGTTATTACTCCCTTTGTCCCAATTTATGTGACTTATTTTCCTTTTTAGTCAATTCCAAAAAAAATAACACATTTCTATATCAAGTAACGATTTAACTATAAAATATCTATTTTACCCTTAATGAAATGATTTCAGCCACACAAATTTCTATCATTCATTTTGGACCACAAGTTTTAAAAGTCTTCATTTCTTTCTTAAACTCCGTGTCGAGTCAAAGTACCTCACATAAAATAGGACGGAGGGAGTATTAATTTTAGTTTAATCACACATTGAACTTTTTATATATGGAACGACTGTTTTTATTTATTGTAAGTGTCATATAAGCATTATAAGGATATTTGCTTATAAAAAGAGAGATGAATTAACTCATAGTCTCATACCACTTCTTAAGTCTAATCATAAGCATTTTCTCTAAAGTACTCTCCTCTCATTCTCAATACTTCAAAAGAAGAACAAGTTCTTGCTGATAACATGTACTATAGCTTCAAAACCTAGCTGTTTTTTTTTTCATTTATAAATAACATACTAGTAATTGTTTCTCAAAGAAAGAAAAAGTAATTGTTTCTCTTTTTTCTCATTTTAAATTTACACTTGTTTTTGTTTGTTGTAGGACGAAAATATTTCTGTTGATTTTTCTAGTACTACTTTATTGTACAAGTCATGTTCTTGGCGCGGAAGATGATTTATACGTTAATATAACAATTCTTGAAAGCGCAACTGCCCAAGGCGCGGGTACGTACATTAATACATAAATATACTCTTAGTTCCTTTAAAGAAAATCAGATACTCATTTGTTTTGTGTACAGTATGCCTTGATGAAAGTCCACCATCATATCATATGCACAGAGGACATGGTATTGGACTTCGCAGCTGGATGTTATCTACTTCCTTTTAATGATTTAACAGAAATAATTTGTCAATTACCAAATTAACTCTAGAGAATAATTCATATTTATTATAGGGAGGCGGTTGGTGCAGCAGTATCACAGATTGCCTGAATCGTTCAACTACGTACTTAGGTTCTACCAAACATATGAAACAATTGGGTTTCTTTGAC
This sequence comes from Solanum chiquidenum, assembly GCA_029582725.1. Lineage (NCBI taxonomy): Eukaryota > Viridiplantae > Streptophyta > Magnoliopsida > Solanales > Solanaceae > Solanum > Solanum chiquidenum. The sequence goes on from JAJOOS010002389.1 coordinate 18,692, forward strand.
GGGATACTCCATAATACTTCCATAAAAAATCCAGGTAATCGATATATGCTTCTTTTTTGTTTGTCTGCATATTTGAATTGAATTTTTAACTCCAAAACATTGTTGGAATTTGGTAGAGTTTCACAATTGGAACAGAGTGAAGGTGAAGTATTGTGACGGTTCATCCTTTACGGGTGATATTGAACAAGTTGACCCGGTAAGAAATTAAATACTAGTACTACATATATACATAGTCAACTAATCAAATGTGATTTGGTGATAAATCATTATTATTAGGAGAACAAATTATATTTTAGAGGGGCAAGAATATTTAAGGCTATTATGGAAGATTTGTGGAGCAAAGGAATGGAAAGTGCTGAAAATGTGAGAATATTCCATACTGTTACTACTTTACTAAAAAAAAATCTTCTTGGCTAAATTAAATCTCTACTAATGCAGTGTCAGGCAATTCTATCGGGAACATCGGCAGGAGGGTTGGCAACAATCTTAAATTGCGATAAGTTTAAATGCCAGAGTAAAATGTGTTGCGGATGCTGGCTTCTTCATCAATGGGTTAGCCCTTCTCAAGAAAATGATACACAATATATTCTATTAATTAACTTTATCAGCGTCTAATCCTTTTGCCACAATTCATGATTTATGCAGAAAGACAATAAATGATACTTCATATATTCAAGAGATGTATCAGAAAATTGTTAATCTACATGTGAGTCATATATATCTTGTCAATTTTATTTTTTTTGTTCTAGTAATTTTGGTTAAGAATAGTAGATACAAGTTGAATCTTTTCCTTTTCCATTTTCAGGGATCGGCTAAGAATTTACCGTCAGCCTGCACATCTGTAATGGAGCCAAGTCTAGTAAGAGTTTAAGCTTTGGAAACAAAAACAATTTCTTTAATTATATGCTATAGTAGTATGACATTACATTTTCTAATTGATGATATATGGTGCAGTGTATTTTTCCTCAGAATATGATTTCATATGTCCAGACTCCACTTTTCATAATCAACTCAATTTATGATTCCTGGCAGGTCAGTGACAAATGCTAATTTCTCTCAATTTTAAGAATTTTATTTATTACTTCTTTAGCTTAATTCTACGTATAATTCTGATTATTCAACACACTTAACTCCAGATTAAAAACATTTTTGTTCCTCCATGCCTTGATCCTCACCATGCTTGGAAGGATTGCATCAACAACACAAGTATATGCACATCTAGCCAACATATAGTTATTCAAGGTTAACATTTATCTAGTGATCATTAATTAATGTATACGACGTTACACATGTATAATGACTCTTCTTCTTCCCCTTTAGTTTTTCTTTTTAAAATTGATTTTTTTAATATAGCCTTTGGAGTTGAGTTCTTGAAGACATTTGAGGGACTTCCCCCTTATTTTACGAGGGGTTATTTCCTCACGTCCTGCTATTCTCATGGGGGAATTCTTGCACCAACATACTGGTTAAGTGCTACCTCTCCTAGATTACTTAATAAGGTAATTAATCTTTGTTTGTTTTATTCATATAAAGTTTGAAATATATACATTTTTGTTTTTCAATTTTATCATACGCATGTCATACTTAGTTTTGATGAGTTCATAACAAATTTTAATTTCTTGTAATGTTAATTTGTGTAGACAATTGGTGAAGCCGTTGCGGATTGGTACTTTGAGAGAGCAATGTTTCAATGTATAGATCCGTACCCTTGTGTTAAAGTTTGCAAGTACTTATTATAAGTTAATTAGTGAAATTATGTAATGAAAATATCTTCGTGGATTATTATTACTAGATTAAAGAGTGTTTAAATATTTACCTCTCTAATTCTATTTTTGATTAATAAAATAAACACTCCTATAATATTGCACTATTTTGAATCTAGCCTATGTACTTAAAACCAAACCACTTACATTTCAAATGTTATGAAAATCCAACGAGTACATTTCCTATGAAATAATATATATTCATAAGACCAAAACTAAGTATTTTAAATCGAGGAATCTAAGTAGTTCAATTGGTTGACTATTTGAACTTTCATTTTATTGATGAAAATCGAATTTCTCATATTGTAATCATCTAGCCCTTTTATCCTTCCCTCTCCTCTGCCCCCAATTTTTATTTTTAAGAAAAGGTATTTTAAACTTGACAAATTAAAATTGTAAAATAATTTTTTATGTATTTTTTTTTTTATAAATTGTAGAAACAGGGACAAATATTTTTTATGAAATCTTTATCCATATCTATTATGAAAATTAATAGATTTTTTTTATTCAGAAGATGTATCTCTGAAGATAGTTATTTTTCTATTGGATTATAACTAGTCAAATAATTTTTATGATTTGGAATATGTGGCCATTGATTCTTATATGGAATTTAATTTTAACTACATATAAGTTTTTTTTAAAATGATAAATGTGCACGACATTTTTATAAATAAATAAAGAAACTAAATATGATAATTTCAATTGTAGTTTTAGACATTTTCCTTTTCACACCTCATTACTTTCTTTTTTTATTGAAAATTAAAAACTTACTTTTAAAAAAAAATTAATTGGTGGAGCTAAGGTATGCATATTCCTAAGTAAATTCCAAAGGCATCTCCAACTAAATTATTACAAAATAATTTTTTAAGTAATTATCTAGGTAAGAAAATTCTGAGTAAATCATCAAGAAAAAATCTCCAACAAAATTTGTAAAACCTAATTTCCATGTAGTACCACAAATAAAAATTAATATCCTCGAGTAAGTATCCCTAGCTAAATCTGCAAGTAAGTTTATGAGGAATTTCTTGCAAATTGACAAAGAAATTATTTTGTGTTCATTACTTGAAAAATTATCTATGAAAATGATACTTATAAGTTAGTCTCCCCAAATAATTTCTCAGGTAAAAGTCTTGCAGAAAATGATGAAAAAATTTGGAGAAATAGTTTTCCCTTGTACAAAGTTCTAGAATTAATAAAGTTCATATTTTGCATGAAAAATTCATGGGAAATTTATGCCAAAAAATAATTTCTAGTGAAATTTCTAAGTAATTTATATTTTTCTTGTAGTAAATCAAATTTGACAAATGATCGAATGAGATGGAATATGTGGAGTTCATGATAGGTCAGATAGGAGATAAAAATCGGTCTTGGAGAGACAATTCATCTAACTTCAAAAATGAGATAATGGATGCGGGACACCTTGGCGGATGAAATGAAGCCAAATCTGACCGTTATGAAAGATCTTGAGATCTTCGTCAATGTTACACAACTATAATAATGTGATTTTAGTGACTAATATGAGTTTTATTAGTGCATATTCGTGGGGCTTGTCCCTCGATATGTAGCTATAAATATGATTTTAATTACTTTTTGTTGAAGAGCATTTAAGTTCATAAGTACATAATTGTTTATTTTAATTACATATATGCATTCAATCGTATCATTTTAAGAGTAAACAAGTTGGCACTCACCATGGAGTTGCTTAGACCTTTCATCTTCTTCTTTTCTCTAACTTGTTAAATTTTATGCAGAGTGATACAACATCTTAACTTGGACAAATCTTTCCTTTTAATTGGATAATACATTTTTTTAAAATTTAAATGAAGACTTACTATTGGAATTTCTTTCTTCATAAATTTGTTTTGCTTATGAAATGAATTTGTCTCATCTCTTGCGCATATATTATGAGTAATATCATCTAGCTTGTTCGCTTGAGAAAATTAATATACATTGTGTATCGATCTTGCCTAAATTCAAGATCAAAACGTGACATATCATGAGCAAGAATTAGTATTCGACTACTATAATACCATTTGAAAATTTATTAGTAATAACTATATCCTTTATTACTAGCATATATATTAAGGCTATAAATTAGAAAATCAATAACATTAGAACATTAAATAAATGTAAAATTATTTTCATGAGAAAATAACAAAGATTCATCACATATTTTTTATTGTGAGATATAAATTATCATCGTGATGTGAAATTATAAAAGGTAAACTTATTTTTATGAGAGAATAATAAATAGCAAAATGTGTGACCACATTCTAGAAATGGTAAGAAGGGCATTCCATAGGTTCTAGAAAGGGTGTTTTGTCAACGGCCTCATCATATGCATCCTTAACGCCACATTGAAAGTTTGTACGTCCCTCTTTACACATCCGTTCGGTTTCTGGCGTAGACATATCATCATTTTTACTAACCCAATCTTCAATGCACAAACAGTAACAAGCTTCTTCTACGGAAGGAGGGTATGTTTTACATGTACAATTAACCAATGTCATAAACAATATAAAGCAAA
>JAJOOS010002390.1:0-26104 GCA_029582725.1 Solanum chiquidenum
TCTATTTAACTATCTAACTAACTAGTACAATAACCATTTAACAGAATCTGTTACATAACTAACTTCCAGTTAACTAAGTCACTGCACCAGTTTCATCAAAAATTCAAGCGTCATGAATGACGTTTTATATATGTGAAGTGCAGGTTGAGAGAATATTATCTACTCCAATTATTTAGTGATACTATAATTGATCTCTTCTTCTTTTTTAAATTTGGTGTCTGGGTCAGTTGTGTTTCACGGAATATCTATTGTCTCTCATCAACAACAGATAACTCTGTCCACCAAAGCTAGAACAAATGGGAAGAATCACCTAGCGTTTTTTGCTATAATTGATTTCTACATTGATGATTATTCTAATTTTATAACTCAAATTAAAATTGCATGTATTTCGTGTTTAATTTGGTCATGTGACTCACCTAATAAACCATATATTTTGCCGAGTTCGGAGCCTAAAAGGCAAAAAAATTGATCAAAAATTCTAAAAGGGCAACAAAAATAAGTTTGTAACTAAAAGGGCAACATTTAAACGGTAGGATAAATTGTGTGTAAATTTGCTAAAGAAGAAGGCTCAAGGTCCCTGCGCCTTATAAGCTAAAGGTGACCTGCGCCTCTCTCCTTTTTTTTTTTTTTTTTAGTTTTTTGCATTCACTCCTATTTATATAGCTCACCAATATATTGACAATGATTTAATTTGAGTAAATAAAAGGACAATTTATAAAAGCCACAAGAAACTAATAAAAAAATTGATTAATCAATTAAGCCTCAATATCATTAATTAATTAACACAATTATATAGAAACATTTGTAATCATTTTGATCTTCACAATTCTTCCTCTCAAATTAATATTGGAGTACTCAATTATTGATTTAAATCTATTTTTGGTATACGAGCAATCACAAATATAGATTTTCACATTCATGCTTTAGAAATCATGAAATCGATTTTTTTGGTTTAACACAGCGTTTACCCTATCGTTTAAATCATGATTATTTTTTTTTAGTTTACACGACGTTTATCCTTCCGTTTAAATCATGAAATCAATTTTTTTTATTAACACGAAGTTTAACCTACTGTTTAAATCTCAATTAATATGGTTGAGATTGCAGACTAAAGAATTTGTGTGCAGCTTAATTAATTATTCAAAAGTAAAACGTAATATTCATTTACAAATTACTCCAATACTTAAATAGTTTTATCAAACAATATTAACAAATAATAGTTCTCTTTTTCTGTTCAAGTCTTGCAATTCTTGATTTTTAAAGGAAAATTCAAGCGCATGAATGACGTTTTATATATGTGAAGTGCAGGTTGAGAGAATTTATCTACTCCAATCATTTAGTGATACTATAATTGATCTCTTTTCTTTTTTTTAACTTGGTGTCCGGGTCAGCTGTGTTTCACGGGATATCTATTGTCTCTCATCAGCAATAGATAACTCTGTCCACTAATGTTAAGACAAATGAGAAGAATCACCTAGCATTTTTTGCTATAATTGATTTCTATATTGATGATTATTTTAATTTTTTATAACTCAAATTAAAATTGCATGTATTTAGTGTTTAATTTGGTCATGTGACTCACCTAATAAACCATATATTTTTGCTCATTTTGTAAGATTTGGTTTAATGAAATTTAAGAATTTATATTAGAGCTAGATGCCACTTTTTCCTAGCATAGGTTAGCATCTTTAGCAATGCGAAAAATAAAAACGAGAGAAGAGACCTGCAAATGATTTGATTATGACAAGTGGTGGTGTTATGCCAGTTCGAATAATTTTATCGAGTACTTGCTACGTTTCTTATTAGCATAACTATCGAATAACTCTGTTACTAACGCTTAAACTTGAGACTCGTAAACTATCATACCATAACTTTGGGTGCAAATTATTTTATATTCTATTCGTCTCAATTTATGTGACACATTTTAGATTTCAAGATTCAAATAAATCTATTTTTTACCATAAATTTTTCATATATATTTTAAATATTTAGAATTGTAAATTACTGTGACTTATAATAGTTTTTACTAAATTTATAAATATATAAATTTTATTTAATTTTTTTTGAAGATTTATGCGTAAATTATCGGTCAAACTTAAACTATTTGACTCTCAAAAAATGAAATATGTCACATAAATTGGGACAGACCAGTATTATTCAATATTCTTGTGTACTAAATTCCCATAAAAATCTCACATCAACTAATATGGCCGCTTGACCAATCTTCATCTCTTATTTTAAGGGGAAAAAAGATAAATTTTGGCCAGATGGCCAGATTTTTATTATATTCGTCGTCTCAATTCATGTGATGTAGTTTAAATTTACACAAAAATTAAAAAACAAAACAATTTTTTTTTAAAACTAGTGGTCTAAAATAAGTTGTAGATGTTTGTATAGTTAAGAATTATTTCATTAGCCGTATTTTAAAGTTAAATTGTTACTATTTATGGAATTGTATCATTTTTTTTAGATCGATAAAAAAATGAGTCATATAAATTAAGACAAATAAAATAATTAATTATGTCAAAATGGTCAATTAGTCCAATAAAATAGGATCTTGATCCAAAAATTAAATTAGACTCAAAATTCATTTCTTCACGCAATTGCTACTTACATATGTGCAAGTGTATTGTACAACATTTGTTAATACAATAAACTCATTCCATTTAAAAAATAATGACCTACTTTCCTTTTTAGTGTGTTTAAAAAAGAATGACCTATTTTATTTTTTTTAGGGAAAAGGGTCTGAAAAATACTTCAACTTTGGCCGAAATTGTTGTTACGTTACCAAACTTTATGGAGGACCTTTTACCCTCCTGCATTATTTAATAGTGTATTTTAAAGGTATATGTGTGTCTACGTGGACACATTACTATTTATAATTATGTAATATTTATGATGTTCACGTGGACACATATATACCTTTAAAATACACTATTAAATAGTACAAAGGGGTAAAAGGTCCTTTCCAAAGTTCGGTATTGTTACAACAATTTCGGTCAAAGTTCGGATACATTTCAGACTTTTTTCCTTTTTTTTTTTATTGACAACACTTTGATTTCAAATTTTCACGTGGTCTCAAAATTAAAGGATATTTATGTATATTTGACATAACTTTAATTTAAAATTACAATACTAAAAATTCTTCTTTATTTTCTTAAATTCTATGCCATATTAAATTACTTTATTCTTTTTTAAGCGGACGGATGGAGTAAAAGATTAGTTACTACTCACCATTTTTCTGAATTTTACACTTCCAAACCAATAGCTAAACTAGTTTCCTTTCCAAACTGTAGCGAGTTTCACAATTCAATTGTGTTTCACGTGATCCTTCAATTAATACCACCAATATAATATAAGGTGGGCAAATACCGTCTATATAATAAACTATATACTATGCAACACTAAGTTGACAAGAGTTCTAATAAGTTCAAGCATTTTTAATTTTCAAGTTATTAATTTCAGCCATGCAGAACTTTTATAATTCTAATTCCTCTTATTACAACCTAGCTATCATCTTTCTATTTTTCCTCATAATTTTATTGAAACATTTGATCCATCCAAAAAAACATTTACCACCTAGTCCTTTGTCTCTCCCAATAATAGGCCATCTTTACCTTTTCAAAAATTCACTTCACCAAACATTAACCTCTTTATCAACTAAATATGGTCCGGTTTTATACCTCCGTTTCGGGTGTCGAAAAATGTTGATTGTGTCCTCTCCATCCTATGTGAAACAATGTTTCACGAAAAACGATGTTGTATTTGCAAACCGGCCACATAGCATGCTAGGTGACCGGGTTTCTTTTAACTATACTGCTATTTTTTGGGCACCGTACGGTCAACTCTGGAGAATTCTCCGCCGTCAAACCACGGTTGAACTCTTCTCTTCAAACAGTCTTCAAAAGTCTTCTTTAATTCGAAATGAAGAAATTGGGATTTTGATTCGCTCTTTGTTTAAAGCCTGTGAAAAGAATACACGTGGCGGTACTAGAGTTGACTTGAGTTATCGGGCTTTTACTTTTGTGTTTAATGTTATGATGAGAATTGGTACTGGAAAAAGTTGTGTGAGTGAGGAAGATATAGGAATGGAAAAGGGGAAAAAGATAATTGAAGAGATGAGGGGTGTTTTCTTTGCAAATTTGTTGGTTTTAAACGTGTGTGATTTTTTGCCAATTTTGAAATGGTTTGGGTATAAAGGGTTTGGGAAAAAAATGGACTTAACGAGTATGAAGAGAAATGAATATTTAGACAAATTACTTGATGAATTTCGACAGAAAAAAAGTAGTAGTAGTAGTAGTGATCATGGAGCTAAGGGGAAGAAGGCGACGCTAGTTGAAACTTTATTGTCTCTGCAAGAATCTGAACCTGAATTCTACACGGACGATCTCATTAAAAGTCTTCTAGTGGTACGTACATATGTTCCCTCAAACTATAGCATAAAGTTGGTACTATTAGATGTCCTTGATTTGCTTCATAACTTTTACTATACGTACTATCAAGAAATATATATATATATATTCCTTGTATGCAATATATATCCTTACAAATTTTGCTGGCGTGTTTTCTTGAGTATAGACGTGAAAATAATTGGCTCACTGTCGGTATTAGTTTCTAAAGATTATAAGTATGAGAAATTGCATGATTAGACATATTCCATTATCATATATACTGTTATTATTTATATTTTCAAAATATTACATATCTTACTACTTAAATAAGAGTTTTCTATCATATATTGAGGAAGATACACCTAGATACATGTATTTTTGCTATCAAATACACTAAAATAGGGAGAGATACGAGCAAGATGGGGAGGGAGGTGAGAGAGATTTGTTACCAGATACATGCGAACCCATTTGGATACAATGTATCTAGAAAAATTACACCTAATTTTGACTTCATGTATCTCGAGATACATGTATCTGGACGTATCTAGACACATCAAAATCTGATAAGATTCACAATATTGCAAATTAGAGTGTATCTAAGTAATTAACTCTTAAACTAGTGAATTTATATAAGTTTACCTTATAAATATTAGAGTAAATTACAACCCAATACCTTTGGGTCATCTAATTTACAAAATATATGTACATAGACCATAGTGTATAGATAATGTAAACTTTATACTAATATACATATATTATACATACACTATGCATATACCTATACACATCATACATAATAGAGTTTATATGCAATGTATATTTTGGTCATTTTTGATAAATAGGATGATCGAATAGTATATATATATATAACTATCTCTATTGGTTATGTAAGACCTCTTTTTATCTTACAAAAAAGTGAACTCAAAAATGTTAAATTTGAGTGCACCAACTTGTGCGACAAAAATAAGTCTCACATAATTAATACATCAATGTTATAACATCACAAAAGAAAGTTTTTCAAAGTTACTCAACTTTCCGCAAAGTATCACAGGAAAAAATAATTATTAGTACTTTGTTTCCTCCTAGTCACTTAAGGTGATTGATATTTCTATTACAAAGAATAGTGTAGTTACTTTTATTTTACTTAGGTAGTAACTTTTTCACTAGAAAGTTGGTGTAGCATTAAAATGAAAGTTGAGTGACGATCCATGAAATTATCAGACTGACAATATATAATTTACTTTTACTAATGTGTGTCTATGCTGTTTTAGGTTTTGTTTGTTGCGGGAACAGAGACCACATCAATGACCATTCAATGGGCAATGCGACTTCTTTTAGCTCACCCTAAATCATTTCAAAAATTGAGATCCGAAATTGATAACAAAGTTGGGAACAAACGCTTATTAAACGAATCCGATTTCAATAATCTTCCTTATTTACAATGTGTTATAAATGAGACGTTGCGATTATACTCTCTAGTACCACTTCTATTGCCTCACTACTCATTAGAAGATTGTACCGTTGGTGGCTACGATGTACCAAAAAATACAATCCTAATGGTTAACGCTTGGGCCATTCATAGGGACCCCGAGTTATGGGACGAGCCTGAAAAGTTCATGCCAGAGAGATTTGAGGCTATGGAAGGGGAAAAAGAAGGATTTAGTTATAAATTTGTACCGTTTGGTATGGGTAGAAGAGCATGCCCTGGAGCTAATATGGGCATGCGTACTGTTTCATTGGTATTGGGTTCGTTGGTTCAATGGTTTGATTGGAAAAATGTGGAATTAGATGAAAATTATACTAATATGGATGAATACTATAATTCTAAAGTAATTTCAAGTAAGGATAAGCCTTTTGAGGCTATTTGCATTCCTCGTTAGAATTAATTTCCAGTAAGAATTGTGTGTTGTGTAATAAATAAGTATGCTAGATGGATCTTGGATTGGTGTGTGTTTATGTGATATATAAGGATTTTATCTTTGTGTTATAAATGGAATGTACTACCCAAATAAGATCAATATTGTGGAAATGGATTAAGAGCGTGTTTGGATTGATTTATACTTTCTCGTTTTTATTTTATATGAGTTTAGTTTAATTTCACATGGAGTTTAAAAAAAGAAAGAAAGTGACTTTTATGGTCTAAAATAAGTGATATATATTTGTGTGACTATAAAACATTTCGTTAATGGTAAAATGAACATTTTAAAGTTTATGTTACTATTTAATATAGAAATGTGTCATTTTTAGACTAAAAAAAGAGTAAGTCATATAAACTGACAGGGAGTAGTATTTTTCAAGTTAAAATAATTTTTAAAGCGATTTTGTAGTGTTTCGATATAATAAAATACTGTTTTTAAGCTAACATGACAAAAATAAATAAAAAATAAGAAGTTGTAGTTCTTAATTTATGATTGTTGATTTATAAGCCAGAAACTATAAGCTCATCCAAACAGGCTCATTCTTTAGTAGATTTCCCAAAAACAGTTAATTCTCCTCTTGTATTTCCCATTTATACATAACAGTAAATTATTCTTGTTATGATCTATACAAAACTTGTATTTTATTTTAAAATAAATTTTTATGTTTACTTATCGTTTTTGATACATCAAAAAAAGATAATTTCTTTTTCATGTTTTACCCTTAATATTAAATACTAATCTCCAAGTCATTCTCGGAGATCTAATACTAAACATCAATATTTAATATTGGATATCATGATAAAATAACTATGTCAATAATTATTTTTTCAATAGGTGTACTAAATTTAACATTAACAAGTAAAAATGAACAAAGACGATAAAAGCCAAATCCATATTAATTTTTTTGCATTAAAAAACATACTTAGTACATTTTAAACGCCAAATGTTTGTTACACTTCGCTTTCACTCTCTCTATCTTTTCCTTATCTATCTGCTTCATCCTTTTTCGTAAAGTGATAATAATACAATATTTGCTATCGAATTTGTCAATTACTTGATCAATTTCTCTTTGTTTGTTGATAATGTAAAGACTATTTTTTGTAATAGATTTCAGTTTTCACCTACTTTTTATCTTGAGAAAGTCACTCAACTTTTAACTTTTCTTTCAGAAAGTTCCATAGTACATGACTTTCTGAGAGTATAGCCTCCATAATTGAGTGATTTTATGAGAGAAGAGTTTATAATTGAGTGAATTTTGAGATAAAAATCATAGTTGAGTGACTTTCTAAGTGAAATTCACAGTTCAATAACTTTTTGGTTAAAAATCAAACACTACAAAAGGAACCCCAATTACCAACAAAAAAATTCGTTGGTAAGTTGATCAAATTGGTTGGCAAATTGAGTTACCAACCAATTGCCAACTTTTATTAATTCGTTGCTAAAAGGCTCGTCGGTAAATATTACCAACCGATTTTAATTTGTTGGTAAACTTACCAACCAAAAATCAGTTGATAAACACCCAAAGATGTTGCTACAAAATTTTGAAACATGGCCCTGAAATTTCCGTTGGTAAATTCACCAACTAATTTTTGGTTAGTATATCGTTAGTACCTTTACTAACGAATTGAAAAGGAGTTAGTAAATTTTTTTCTTCATTATTCGCTTCCGTTGGTAATTATAGTAACAAATGTTTGATAGTAAACTTTTTCAAATATATTGGTAATTGGTTGGCAATTTTAGTAACATAAAATTTATGTTGGTAATTTGGAGTACTTACCACTCCACCACAACCCTTGTTGGTAATAAATTCTAAATACGTTAGTATGATTATTTGTTTTTCTAACAAATTTACTAATTGATTGTTAGTTTGTTGGTAATATATCATTCAAGTTCAATGTTAGGTTAGTAATTGATTGACAATATGTTCAAAATATTATTAACTGAATGATTATCCAATAGTAAAATATTTATTAATTTATTGCATTTAAAAATCTAAGAGCACGAATATAAATCCAAAATTATTAATATCAATTTTATAAATCATATTTGAATGAAACAATGCAAAATCTATGATAACAAGTTAAATTATTCTCAATATGACACATATCATTACATCAAAAAACTTAATTTGAGCACGTTTACCAAAAATTTAACAAAAATATTGACCAAATCTAAATTTTGGTCAAAACTTAAAAGTTAAAACGCCTAACAACACAAATTGAAAATGAAAGCCTCAAAACCTGAACCAACCATTCTATTAGATATAAAAATGACCTTCCGAAGCTAATCGCACAGAATTCTCATCAGAGCACGTTTACAAAAAATGATAAGCAAAGTCAAATTTTGGCCAAAAGTTAAAAGTTAAAAGTTAAAACGTCTAACGGTACAAACTGAATATGAAAACCTCAAAATCCAAACCAACCATCCTATAAGATGAAAAATGACCTTCCAGAACTAACCGCACTGACGAAATTTAAATTTGAGCATGTTTTCCAAAAAAATTGACCTAATTCAAATTTTAGCCAAAAGTTAAAAGGTAAAACGCTTAACGACACAAACTGAAAATAAAAGTCTCAAAGCCCGAACCAACCATTCTATGAGACCAAAACTGAACTTATATGGCTAACCGCGGTGACAAAATTTCAATTCGAGCACGATTACCAAAAATATTGACTAAAGTGAAATTTTGGCCAAAACTTAAAAGTTAAAATGCCTAACGGCACAAACTAATAATGGAAGCCTCAAAACCCGAACCCTCTATCTTATTACATCGAAAATGACTTTCTGCATCTAATTGCACTGACGAAATTCTCATCTGAGCACGTTTATCAAATATATTGACCGAAGTTAAATTTTGGCCAAAATTTATAAGTTAAAACACCTAACGGCACACACTAAAAATGAAAGCCTCAAAACCTGAACCAACCATCCTATTAGATAAAAAATGACCTTTGGAGTTAATTACGCTGACATAATTCTCATCTGAGCACGTTCACAAAAATATTGACCAAAGTCAAATTTTGGCCAAAACATAAGATTTAAAATACCTAACGGCACAAACAAAAAATGAAAGCCTCAAAACTTGAACCAACCTTCCTGTCAGATAAAAAATGACCTTTCGAAGCTAATGACACTGACAGAGTTCTAATCTGAGCACGTTTACAAAAAATATCGACCAAAGTCAAGTTTTGGCTAAAATTTAAAAGTTAAAACACCTAATGACACAAACTGAATATGAAAGCCTCAACACTAGACGCTGATTTGCCAAAAAGTTTAACTTCAATTGATAAATTTACCAACTATTCAAATATAAGTTAGTAATTAATAATTTACCAATAAATTTTATCACAGTTGGTAATAATTACTATTCAACTAAACATTCATATGTAATATTACCAACTAATAATTAATATGTTGGTAAAATTTTACCAATGGATTAATGATCGGTTGGTATATTACCAACTATTTTAATGATGTTAGTAATTTACTAACTACAATCTTTATTCGTCGGCAAAAATTTCAACTAATTGGATATTGATTTGCAAGTTTACCAACAAATTACATTTCGTTACTAATTTACCACCACATTTATATTTGGTTGGTAAATTTAGCAACACAGTCTTGCCGTTGGTAAATGTTTGGTTAGTAATTCATTGGTAATATGTTAATAAATTATATAAATAATTTTTTGTCATATTTACCAACCGATATATACTTTGTTGGTAATATTACCAATAAAAGGTGTGTGTTAGTAATATTTCAGTTGGTAATCCATTGATAGAATGTTGCTAAATTTGGCGCCATTTTTTTCCGCCGTATTTACCAACTAAAATACTCAGTCAGTAATATTTTGGTTGGCAATCTGTTAGAATTTCGTTGTTAAGTTTTAAAATATAATTCAGTTAGAAATATGTTGGTAATTTGTTAGTAGAATACTAACCAACTTAAGTTGTTAGTAAAATCTATTGGCAATTTGGGTTTTTTTTGTAGTGAAAGTTGATTGACTTTCTAAGTAAAAAATTCACAGTTCAATAACTTTTTGATTAAAAATCAAAGTTGAGTGATTTTCTGAGAGAAAAATCGTTAGTTGAGTGATTTTTCTTATACAAACCTCTTTCTTGTGGAATTAATTGATAGGAGTACTTGACAACCACACATGCATGTTAGTTCCAGCTAGAGGTGAACTCATGTGTATACATGGTTATGTGCACTCGTTAACTTTGAATTATTTTTTTAATAGTATATATATCCAGAAGCTAATATGTATTTTGGAAAAATTTCCCTCCCTATATATATACCTCAATATACTTGTATATTTTCCCTGCTCATGCGACTAGTGGCACTATTCCTCGATCATCATTTATTTTTTTAAAGCAAGTCCGCTAGGCAAGGTGTGGCTAGGGCTAGTTTTATTAATAAAATGAAAAGGATCTCAAAGAGAAGAGTACAAGCAAGGGGGCTAGGCCCTTACTGATCTTAATGAGGTAACAAACCTCTACTAATTAACAAGCATGAAGAAAATAAGAGCTAGAGAAAACTAGATATTTTATGATCATCATAGAGTTTATAATAACTATGTGATGATACTATAAATGAGGATGCTTAAGTAATGCAAAAATATAAAATCTAAGAATAAAGCTAGGTTATCAACCTCAAACTTTATTTTATATATGTAAGAATTAAAAGAGATGGATTGCCCGAGTAAAGCAACCTGAAGTATTTCCCTCTTGTCTTCTTCATCAAATATGTCCAACAAAACTTGATAGTTCATCACTTCTTTTTGGATTGTGTTGTTGTTGAAACTGTCATATGATTTTGCTTTGCTAGTCGCATTGATAGGTGCCTTGGAATAAATTCCTCAGTCACCTTACCATCCCAACTATGTTGCCTTTCATATGTCTTCTTTTTGTTTTTGTTGCTTTCACTTCTTTGTTGCCTAGGCGAGAGATCTCCATCCTTGGCTACCTTATCAAATAATATGTCTAAAATATCATCCTCATCATCTTCGTCAAACATTTCACTGCCCAAGTCATTATCATAAGTTGTAGTTGGACTACGTCTTGAAACTTCAGCTTCTGGCTCATGACTTATTTCCAATATCTTGGTGTTAATGGTCAAGATCTTTTTGGAGTAATCAATTATCACTGCCATAGATGGATTTGCCTTACTTGAAGGCACAAATATGGGTGCTTGAGGACTTAACTTACTCCTTGTAGGTGCATGCTCCTCTTCCTCGATCGTCATTGAAAATTTCACTATGTTAAAATAATAATTTTGGTGCTGTCTTCAAATCTTAGAGTTCCCCTTTTGATCCGACTCGTGGTCCCAACACACCTTTCACTTGGTTGTTTTCTTGTTTCTAACTAAGACGTAGAAATTTGGTATACTTGAATCTGTCAATTACTTAAATGCGTCATGTATATGATCATTGCTTACGAAATATTTAGCCTCCACTGCTCCACACACTGGAACTGATATGTATATATAAAACACAAATCTGTTTACCAAAACTACACTGCCTTCACTTGTTAAGTCTACAATTCTCTGTTTTGGGCCATGGAGACTCTGAATTCTAAGTACTACTACTACTTGTTGCTATTTTTTGTTATCTTTTTATTAAAATACTACTTGTTTCATTCCAAAAAACGTTTACCGCCTAGTCCTCTGTCTCTTCCAATAATTGGCCATCTTTACCTTGTCAAAAATTCTATTCATCAGACATTAAACTCATTATCAACTAAATATGGACCGGTTATGTACCTCCGGTTCGGCTGTCGAAATTTGGTTGTTGTGACTTCTCCATCCGCTGTTGAAGAATGTTTCACTAAAAACGATATCATATTTGCTAACCGTCCTCAGACTATGACGGGAGATAAGCATTCATACAACTATAAGGCTATTGTTTGGGCTCCTTATGGTTATCATTGGAGGGCGCTTCGCCGTCTAATGGTAATTGAGATCTTCTCTTTCAATAGCCTTCAAAAGTCTTCTGCATTGAGGAGTGAAGAAACTATAATCCTTATTCGCGGTTTATTTAAAGCTGGTTGTAATAGGAGTGGTGTGAAAATTAACTTGAGTAATTGGGTTTTTAGTTTTGCGTTAAATGTTATAATGAGTATAGGTACTGGGAAACGTTGCGTAAGTGAGGAGGAGATAGGAACAGAGAAGGGTAAAGAAATTATTGATGAGATCAAGGGATTTTTCTTCGCGACGTTGGTTTTGAATGTGTGTGATTTCTTGCCAGTATTGAAGTGGTTTGGGTATAAAGGGATTGAGAAGAGGATGATTTCAGCTCATAAGAAGAGAAATGAATTCTTGAATAGTTTATTTGATGAATTTCGACAGAAGAAAGTTAGTCCTATTAGTGTTTCGGAGTCCAGTACTGATGGAAACAGAAAGAAGAAGGGCACACTGGTTGAAACTCTATTGTCTCTGCAAGAATCAGAACCCGAATTCTATACAGATGATCTCATTAAAAGTGTTATACAGGTACATTCCGTCTTAATTATATTTTTAATATGAGCAAATATATTTCTAGAGGTTAAAATGTTTCAACTTTAAGGTAACTTCACTAATTAGACTAGTGCATTTGTTTCACAGGCTTTGTTTATTGCGGGAACAGAGACCACATCAATGACAATTCGATGGGCGATGCGACTTCTTTTAGCTCACCCTGAGGCATTTCACAAGCTGAGAGCTGAGATTGACAGCAAAGTGGGGAATGAGCGTTTGCTCAATGAATCTGATTTCACTAATCTTCCTTATTTGCAGTGTGTTATCAACGAGACGCTGAGATTATACCCTCCAGTACCGCTTCTGTTGCCTCACTACTCATTAGAAGATTGTACTATTGGTGGCTATGATGTACCAAAACATACGATCCTAATGGTTAACGCTTGGTCCATCCATAGGGACCCCGAGGTATGGGATGAGCCTGAAAAGTTTAAGCCAGAGAGATTTGAGGGTATGAAAGAGGAAAAAGAAGGGTTCAATTATAAATTTGTGCCATTTGGAATGGGGAGAAGAGCCTGCGCTGGAGCTGCAATGGGCATACGTACTGCTTCGTTGGTTTTGGGTTCGTTGATTCAGTGGTTTGATTGGGAAAATGTGGAATTCGAGGAAAATTTGGATGCATGCTATAATACTAAAATCACTTTGAACAAGGAAAAGCCTTTGGAGGCTATATGCATTCCGCGCCAGAATTGTATTCGATTCCTTGACCAGCTCTGAGTTTTTATGTATGTTGTGTAAGGATTTACCTTTGTGTTCTTGGTGAGTGTTTATAAATAAGTACATAAGCTTAAGGACAAGATGGAAATGAAACATGAAACAACTCTTAAGCTGTTATTTGGTGAATGCAAAGCTCAATATATGTGCCTTTGTTTTATTTGATATATATATTTGTTGCATGTGGAACAGCCTGGAATTCGCAGCGGGTAAAAACTAACACGCACTTACATCGAAACAATGAATCTGTGACATTGTTTGTACATACGTTTCTGTCACTTAGCCACTTATCCATCATAACTTGAGTTGATTTGATGTAAACAATTGATCTAAGTATTTACTCCGGCCAATCCTTGAAATAAGATAGATTACCCGCTAAAACAGGTAAACCTAAGCGTATAGTACCAAAAAAGCTTTACAATAACTATGTGTATAACTTAAACTCTTAATATATGTATAAGTGAAACCGGATAAGAAATGAATGAAAGAAAAAAAAAAAACCAAGAAAAATGGGTTACAAAACCTAGTTTTCACACACAGAGTCTCTCTATCTCTCTGCCTCATCCAGTCATCATTTATCATAAGTACTTTGTATTTGTCCATTACTTAAATTCGTCAGCAATATGATCATGCTTTTTGTCTCTACACACTAGGAACTTATCACTCAGCTACTAACTAACTTCAGGCTTAGGTACTTCCAAGGATATATTATAAAACGAAAAATGGCCAAAAGTACGCCTAACATTTAGAAAATGACTCATACATACTCTTTTCTATCTTTTCGTCTAAAAATATTCGAGACCTTAGTGAAATTTATTATCTAAGGTATCACCCTTTCATACGAACAACTCTCTCGATGTGTTGTTTCAACATTTCACCCATGGAGAATCTGAACTTTAACTACTACTACTATTTAGCTACTATGTTGATATTTCTTGTTACCATCTTTTTTATCAAACATCTGTTTTATCCCGTAAAACGTTTACCAGTATTGAAATTATTATTCGCGGTTTGTTTAAGGACAGTAATAAGAATGGGAGTAGTAGTGCAAAAATTAACTTGAGTAATACTTATGTGTTAAATTTTATGATGAGAATTTGTACTGGAAAACGTTGCGTAAATGAGGAAGATATAGGAACAGAGAAGGGTAAACGAATCATTGAAGAGACAAGGGGATTTATCTTCGCAGCCTTTGCGTTGATTTTGAACGTGTGTGATTTCTTGCCAGTATTGAAATGGTTTAGGTATAAAGGGATTGAGAAAAGTATGGTTTTAGCTCACAAGAAGAGAAATTAATTCTTTAACAGCTTACTACATGAATTTCGATACAAGAAAGGAAGTATTAGTGTTTCTGAGTCGAGTACTAGTAGAAACAGTGATTGAAACTCTATTGTCTCTGCAAGAATCAGAACCCGAATTCTACACAAATCATCTCATTAAAAGTGTTCATCTGGTACATTTCCTCAACTATGGTCAAAATTTTGTTTGATTAAATTGTATACATTAGTTTTGATTTAAATCATATATCTTGTGCCAGGGTTTGATTGTTGGGGGAACAGAGTGTTAGGGCTTTGTCTTGATTTTTTTACCTTATTTAAAATTTATTTTTTCCTAAAAGAAAAGACAAAATATTACCATAAATAATTTTACTTTTCATCAAAGGAAAATATAATTTTGTTTAAAGAAATGTTTACAGATCTTGAACGTGACTTGGTGTTGTACAACTATGGAAAAACTCATTTTATATCAAAAGTTTAATGCTATTTAATAAAAATAAATCCATTCGATTCCAAATTTTTGGAAGATAAATATTTCCTTATGAAAAATAGGAAACTTAAGTAGCAACCTCTCTTCTTTTAATCATGGTTAATAAGTATACCTAGGGTTGTTCATGGTTATTTTTATACAACCAAATCGAACTGTAATTCAAACCAAACCGATTAAAAAAACCGATATTTAGTTTCATTTGGTTAGGTTTGGTTTTAAATTTTGAAAAATTGATATTATTTGGTTTTACTAAAAATTAACCGCAAAAATAACCAAATCGAACCGAAAAGTTATATATATAAATTTTATAATTATTTATAAATAAAATATTAGTATTTTGATAAATTTTAATTAACTTAAGTTTTTAATTTTACTATTTTCTGAAGCCCAACACTTAAATTTTTGCCCAACTATTATAACCTCAAGTCTAAATCCCTCAATATTCATTACTTTAAAGATCACACTTTCTATGTTCTTTATAAAATTTTCTAACTCAACATTGCTAAAAAAGATGGTAATTGATTAGTTTTGACTGTGAAATATTGATTATTTTTTTTAGAAGTAATTTCTCAATATTTTAAGGTGCAATTTTATTGAAAAGTCTATTTATAAGATGTTGAGATCTCCAGAATATTGAACCAACTTTATGTTATTGACAAAGAGTTTTTTTAGTTTCTGAAACTTGGTACATTTGATGAATCACTTTGTTCGTGTAATAGCTTATTTGTGAATTATTCATGTACTAAGTGTTAGTGTCTATCGAGATGCATATGTCCTCAACAAACTTATTACTTTCGAACCGAAAAAACTGATAAAAACCTAACCAAATCGAACCAAACCGACGGTTATTTTTTTTATTTGGTTTGGTTTAGAAATTTAAAAACCGATTTAAATTGGTTTGGTTTTGGTTTTAACTAATAACTGATCCAAACCGAACCATGAACACCCCTAACTGTATACCTTGTTGGTTAAGAAAATTAGTTAATCTAGACCTCTTATATTTAGGTAATATATTTGCCACACATTTTAGCGTTAACTCAGAGAAAATGGAGAGAAGAAAAACAAACACTTCCTCAGTTCATTTTTACTTGTCACTTATTTTTTTTATTTGTCATTTTTGATGTATCAAAAATAAATAAATTGTTTTTCATGTTTTACCCCTAGCATTAAATACTAATCTCCAAAAATCATTCTTGAAGACCACATACTAAACATCAATTAATAGGGATATAATGATAATTTTTTTGCATAAAATAGGTATGTCAAATCAAACAGTGACAAATAAAAATGAATAGAGGTGAGATAAGAACCAAATCCATACTTTTGTTTTTTGCATTAAAAAAACATAGTATTAAACGCCAAATGTTTTTTAGACTCGTCATGAGTCGTGACCCTTTGCTTTCACTCTCTCTATCTTCTCCTTATCGTGAAGTGATAATACATCAATATAATTATATATTTTTGCTATCCAGAGTACTTGAATTTGTCAATTACTTAATTAATTGCTCTTTGTTGATAAGGTAAAGACTACATCTTTAATAGATTTCAGTTTTCACCTACATTTTAACTTGAAAAAGTTACTCTAACTTTGAACTTTTCTCTTAGAAAGTTTCATAGTTGAGTAACTTTTTGAGAGAAAAAATTATAGTTGAGTAACTTTTGATGTAAAAATCATAGTTGAGTGATTTTCTGAGAGAAAAATTTATAATCAAGTAACTTTTAATTAAAAAATCAAAATTAAATGATTTTCTGAGAGAAAAATTCATGTGTAATATTATCTCTTCTTTCTCATGTGATTAGTTGAAACTAGACAGCTACACATGCATGTCAGTTCCAGCCAGAGATGGACTAATGTGTAGGTGGGGTCATGTGCGCTAGTTAACTTGATTTTTTTTATATAAATATTGATAAGTTAATATGTATTTTGGAAAAATATATTCCTCAAAAAGATACTTCATCCGTCTTATTTTATGTGGCACCATTTTTTTTTTGTCAGTCTCAAAAAGAATGTCACATTTTCTTATATGATAAGTATTTAAAGGTACAATTCATCTTTTATCGTTGTTGGTCCCACTTAATCTTAAAATAGTACTCCAATACATTTATGAGGAGAGAGAAAAATGAGTATACTTTTTTTATATGACTATTTTTTGAAGGGGAAATTTGATAAATATTTCAAAGTCTTCATTTATTTCTTAAATTCAGTGTCTGGTCAAATATTGTCACATAAAATAGGACGGAGGGAGTAATACTTAGCGTAGTATGTATTTAACTTGTGCTCCCTAGTAATTTGTGTAGTTTGCACTTCTTTGACCAATGAGCTATTGTTTCAAGAATAGTAAAGACTAATTATGAGACAGAAAATCTTATTTGACCTTATATACTTTGTATTTTCGTTACTGATCATGCTATTAGTGATCAATCTGACATGGCATTATTTTTCAGTCGTCACTGAAAACTTCACCAACATCTATGTTAAAATAATAATTCCCCCGTTATCCGTCTTTAAATCATGGGTTCTCCTTCTGATCCTAGCTCGTGGTCCCGCGGCACACCTTTCACTTGATTATGTTCTTCTTTCTAACTGCCCCTTGAATTATTACTGTGATTTTTTTTTACAGAGACGTAGAAATTTGGTATACTTGAATCTGTCAATTACTTAAATGCGTCATGTATATGATCATTGCTTACGAAATTTTGAATCTCCACACACTGGAAACTGATATGTATATATGAAACACAAATCTGTTTACTAAAATTATACTGCCTTGACTTGTAAAGTCTACAATTCTCTGTTTTTGGCCATGGAGAATCTGAACTCTAAGTACTACTACTTATTGCTATTTTTTGTTATCTTTTTGTTAAAATACTTGTTTCATTCCAAAAATCGTTTACCTCCTAGTCCTCTGTCTCTTCCAATAATTGGCCATCTTTACCTTATCAAAAATTCAATTCACCAGACATTAAACGCATTATCAACTAGATATGGGCCGGTTATGTATCTCCGGTTCGGCTGTCGAAATTTGCTTGTTGTGACTTCTCCATCAGCTGTTGAAGAATGTTTCACTAAAAACGACATCATATTTGCTAACCGTCCTCAGACTATGACTGGAGATAAGTATTCATTCAACTATAAGGCTGTTGTTTGGGCTCCTTATGGTTATCATTGGAGGGCGCTTCGCCGTCTAATGGTAATTGAGATCTTCTCTTTCAATAGCCTTCAAAAGTCTTCTGCATTGAGGAGTGAAGAAATTAGAATTCTTATTCGCGGTTTATTTAAAGCTAATTGTAATAGGAGTGGGAGTAGTGGTGTGAAAATTAACTTGAGTAATTGGGTTTTTACTTTTTCTTTTAATGTTATGATGAGAATTGGTACTGGGAAACGTTGCGTAAGTGAGGAGGAGATAGGAACAGAGAAGGGTAAAGAAATTATTGAAGAGATCAGGGGAATTTTCTTCGCGACGTTGTTGGTTTTGAATGTGTGTGATTTCTTGCCAGTATTGAAGTGGTTTGGGTATAAAGGGATTGAGAAGAGGATGGTCTCAGCTCATAAGAAGAGAAATGAATTCCTGAATTGTTTGTTTGACGAGTTTCGACAGAAGAAAGTTAGTCCTATTAGTGTTTCGGAGTCCAGTACTGATGGAAACAGAGAGAAAAAGGGCACATTGGTTGAAACTCTGTTGTCTCTGCAAGAATCAGAACCCGAATTCTATACAGATGATCTCATTAAAAGTGTTGTACTGGTACGTTTGGTCAAAATTTCCTTAGTTTGGATCATAGATAGTTTTAATCTGAGCAAATATATCCTAGAGATCACTTCACTAATTAAGGCTTGTGCATTTGTTTGCCAGATGTTGTTTATTGCAGGAACAGAGACCACATCGATGACCATTCAATGGGCGATGCGACTTCTTTTAGCTCACCCTGAGGCATTTCACAAGCTGAGAGCTGAGATTGACAGCAAAGTGGGGAACGAGCGTTTGCTCAATGAATCTGATTTCACTAATCTTCCTTATTTGCAGTGTGTTATAAGCGAGACATTGAGATTATACCCTCCAGTACCGCTTCTGTTGCCTCACTACTCATTAGAAGATTGTACTATTGGTGGCTATGATGTACCAAAACATACGATCCTAATGGTTAACGCTTGGGCCATCCATAGGGACCCCGAGGTATGGGAAGAGCCTGAAAAGTTTAAGCCGGAGAGATTTGAGGGTATGGAAGGGGAAAAAGAAGGGTTCAATTATAAATTTGTGCCATTTGGAATGGGGAGAAGAGCCTGCCCTGGAGCTGCAATGGGATTACGTACTGTTTCGTTGGTTTTAGGTTCGTTGATTCAGTGGTTTGATTGGGAAAATGTGGAATTCGAGGAAAACTTGGATGCCTGCTATAATACCAGAATCACTTTGAACAAGGAAAAGCCCTTGGAGGCCATATGCATTCCGCGCCAGAATTGTATTCGATTCCTTGACCAGCTCTGAGTTTATTATCCATGTATTGTAAGGATCTACCTTTGTGTTCTTAGTGAATGTTTATAAATAAGTACATGAGTTTAAGGAAAAGGTAGAAATGAAACATGAAACAACTCTTAAGCTGTTATTTGTTGAATGCCAAACTCAATATATGCCTTGTTTTATTTGCAAAGATAAAAACTTACACACACTTACATCGAACCAATAGATATATAACACTATTTGTACATACATTTCCGTCACTTAGCCACTTATCCATCATAACTTGAGTTGATTTGATGTAAACAATTGATCTAAGTATTTACTCCGGCTAATCCTTGAAATAAGATAGATTACCCGCTAGAAAAGGTAAACATGAGCGTATAGTACCAAAAAAACTTTACAATAACTATGGGTATAACTTAAATAAGGGGTCATTTGGTTGGGAACTAGTTATCCCAAGATTCACTATTTTGGGGTTAGTTATCCTGGGATAACTTATCTCACCATGTATATGAGATAACTTATCCCATCACTATGCTATAAATGGTGGGATAAGTTATTCCAAACATGTCAACCAAACAAGACATCTAAATTTCATCCTAGGACTATTTTTTTTTATCCCAGAACTATTTATGCTTATCCCTCACACCAAGCGAGCCCTAATATATGTATAAGTGAAACCGGATAAGAAATGAATGAAATAAAAAAGAAAAAAAACAAGAAAAATGTGGTACAACTTAGTTTTCACACACACAGTCTCTCTATCTCTCTGTCTCATCTAGTCATCATTTATCCTAAGTACTTTGTATTTGTCCATTACTTAAATTCGTCAGCAATATGATCATGCTTTTTGTCTCTACACACTAGAAACTTATCTCTCAGCTACTAACTTCAGGCTTAGGTACTTCCAACGATATATTATAAAACGAAAAATGGCCAAAAGTATGCCTAACATTTAGAAAATGACTCATACATACCCTTTTTCTATTTTATGGTCTAAAAATATCCGAGACCTTAGTGAAATCTATTATCTAAGGTATCACCCTTTCATACGAGCAACTCTCTTGATGTGTTGTTTCAACATTTCGCCCATGGAGAATATGAACTTTAACTACTACTACTATTTAGTTACTATCTTGTTATTTCTTGTTACCATCTTTTTTATCAAACATCTGTTTTATCCCGTAAAACGTTTACCACCTAGTCCTCTGTCTCTGCCAATTATTGGCCATCTTTACCTTGTCAAAAATTCACTTCATCAGGCATTAACCTCATTATCAACTAAATATGGACCTGTTCTGTAGCTCCGATTCGGCTGTCGAAATTTGCTTGTTGTGTCTTCCCCATGTGCTGTGGAAGAATGTTTCACAAAAAACGACATCATATTTGCAAACCGTCCTCTAAGTATGGCCGGTGATAAATTATCCTTCAATTATATGATCATTATTTTGGGCTTCTTATGCCTATCTCAGGAGGGCTCTTCGCCGTCTAATTGTAAATATCTTGTGCCAGGGTTTGATTGTTGGGGGAACAGAGACCACATCGATGACTATCCAGTGGGCAACGCGACTTCTTTTAGCGCACCCTGAGGCATTTCACAAGCTGAGAACCGAAATTGATAGCAAAGTGGGGAAGGAGCCGTTGCTAAATGAATCTGATTTCACTAATTACACTTGTGTTATAAACGAGACGTTAAGATTATACCCTCCAGTACCACTTTTGTTTCCTCACTACTCATTAGAAGATTGTACTGTTGGTGGCTACGATGTACCAAAACATACGATCCTAATGGTTAACGCTTGGGCCATCCACAGGGACCCTGACTTATGGGATGAGCCTGAAAAGTTTAAGCCGGAGAGATTTGAGGCAATGAAAGGGGAAAAAGAAGGGTTCAATTATAAATTTGTACCATTTGGTATGGGGAGAAGAGCATGCCCCGGAGTCACAATTGCCCTGCAATCAGTTTCGTTGGTTTTAGGTTCGTTGATTCAGTGGTTTGATTGGGAAAGTGTGGAAATAGAGGAAAACCTGGATGCATGCTATGATGATAGAATCAATTTGAAAAAGGATAAGCCTTTGGAGGCTATTAGCATTCCGCGACAGAATTGTATTCAATTCCTTTCACAGCTCTAAGTCTATTTATATTAAGTAGTAAACTTAGAAAGTTCTTTTGTAGTAAGTACTTAATCAGAGGTCTCGTGCTTGAGTTCTGTAATACACAATCATCTTGGTTAGAGAGCGTTTTACACTCCAATATGAAATTAGTCGAGACAAGCACGTACACTGGATACTAGATGAGAAAAAGTTAAGAACAAGAATCAAACCCATATCAAACTGATCAACATTGAAAACACATCAATTCTCCAAATACCAAAACATTTAAATTAACTTGATAAACTATCCATGAACTCCTTATCAGTTTCAAGAGAAGCCATGAAGTCAGGTAAAAGGCACACTTCCAAATCCATGCTACCATCACCTTCAATTCCTTCATACAAACTCACTTTCCCATCAAACTTATGTGCATATCCACTTCTAAGTGCCACTCCTTTTCCAAATCCAAATTCATTCCCATACATATCAAATCGTGGCGAACTCCCAATCACGATACTACAAGGATCACAGAAGCTCCCCAACTGATAAACCACACCACATTCCAATTTTTCAACCCATTCACGAATTTCTTTATTCTTATGATTCACCACAGCTTGATGCAATTCCCAAGCTGCCCAACCAAGGTTATTTTCAAGAAGTTTTCCCACTGATGCATTCCTTCGAACAGTTTGTATGCAATTCCCAAAATAGTTTTGTGGCAATGGAGGATCCAATCTTGCTCTGTTATTAACTAACATCCCGCAGCTTGTCATTTTATCAGATGGGAATTTCCGAACCCTTGTTATGCACCTCCACATATGAGCTGACAAAGCCTGTAAAGACGAAATCTTGTTGGTGTTACTGTTAAATTCTTGATTGGCTTTTGCTTTGAGTTTCTTTAAAGACTCTGCTGAGAAATGGAAAAATCTTTCCCTCAGATTTGGGGCTTCATGTCTACTAGTGAATTGATCATGGTGAGTATAAGGAAGATTAACAATTGGACTATGTCCTTCTGGGAACCAATGGTTAAAATTCGGCGATTTAGAAATGGGAATGCTCTGTTTTTGCCCATTATTGGCTTTGAAAACTTCTGAGAAAGAGTTAAAGAAATGCCAGAAAGAAGAACCATCAGCTACTGCATGGTTAACTGAGCAACCAATGAAAACCCCATCAATTAATTCTGTTAATTGAATAGTTAACAAAGATAAATCATGTCCATCATGGTTAATAGCTCTATCATGATCGAAAAACGATTGGACAACTAAAGGCACATCCTTTGGTGAAAGTATATCAGAAAC
Source organism: Solanum chiquidenum (assembly GCA_029582725.1). Lineage (NCBI taxonomy): Eukaryota > Viridiplantae > Streptophyta > Magnoliopsida > Solanales > Solanaceae > Solanum > Solanum chiquidenum. The sequence continues at coordinate 23,151 of JAJOOS010002390.1, forward strand.
AGTTAAATCAAGATTAGCATGGATAAATCTTGCACCAGGGCTATTAACACAGTCGATAAAGACGGTGTAAAGAGGGGGATTTTCTTGTTTAAGTGTTTTGAAACGACCAGCTAATGGGTAAAAATGGACAAGGGTGATTGAGAGGGATTCTTTAAGCTTTTGCAATAGAGGGTCAAGTTGAAAAGATGATGGCGGCTTGGTGAAAAGGAGACCTTTTTGGATATACTGAAATGAAAGCATGGCTAGATCCCATGATGATAGATAAACAGGCTTTTTCGACTCTTCTGAATCGTAAAGTGGCTTGATGAAACAATCTGAAACGTAATGAACAGTAGGTGAGGATGCCATTTGTTTTTGCTTCTTGTTATTGCAGTATAAAGATTTGGTTTTTATAGAGTATTTAATGCCTAGTTCTACCTAATCAGTATCCACTAACACCTCGTTTGGATGGTTGTTACCTGTTGTATGGTATTTTATTGTTAGTTTAGATACAATGTTTGTTTTGATTCTAGAGACAATTAGATCAAGGAAGAGCCTTTGGAGGCTATTTGCATTCCGCGCCAGTACTGCATTCAGTTCCTTGATCAGCTCTAAGTCTATTCATTGCAGTATAGATCTGCTCTTGCTTATGTAAAAATTTTAAATTTTCCTTTGTGTTCTGTTAGAGTGGGTAAAAGTCTCACGTTGATTGTGGAATGGACTAGCGGTAGGTCAATCCTCCCCTCATAAGCTAGCTTTTGGTATTGTGTTAAGTATAAGTGTCATATCTGTACATGAATTGCTCATGCATGTCGCAATAATGGTCCTCTAGACTGGTCATCGCCCATCGGCCTGAGGATGAAGGCTGTGCTAAGACTCACTCTGCTACCCAATAGTTCCGCAGGCTCTGCCATACGGCTGACCTTAGTCTGTGCCTTGATTTTATTTCATATTTAATTTGTTGCATGTGGAAACACCCATGAAATATGGAGCCTCATACAATCAAATCGAATAAAATCTCTATCTACTATGTCAGCACCATATTTTGTAATAGCAGAAACCCTGAAACTTAAAAGATAAAAGAGGTTAACGTGTTGTATTCTTAAGGGTGTAATAATATCTTACAAGATCTAAAAATCAGCTTATTCATTAAATTAGTTCATAGTCAAGACTTTTTTGACGTATAATATAAGAGTGTACATGCATTTGACATCAGTGCTTACTTCAATTTAATTGACCTTATAATAAATGACAACACAAAAGTTAATCTTGAGATTTGTCATCAGCCCATGCAACATCATAGGATAAAGCCTTTCCTGCCTTGTGCATTAAATTTCCTTATCCCTCGTCCTAAAGTAGTCTTCACGAAGCTTTTGTTCTCTCTACTTAACTCGGTGGTTAAAGTACTACTTTCCTACGGTGAAAGTTATTGGTTCATGAATATGGAGATTGGCTTCACCTTCTCAATTATACTCTTGATTTTCTCCATCTTTTTTTTACTAAAATTGCAAAATGCAAGAAAGAAAAATCTTCCTCCAAGTCCACCATCTTTACCAATTATTGGACACCTCCATCTCCTCAAATCTCCAATTCACCAAACCTTCAAATCACTTTCTAGCAAATATGGCCCTATTATATACCTACATTTTGGTACATCTCAAGTGATAATCGTCTCCTCCGCTTCAATCGCGGAGCAATGCTTCACGAAAAATGACATTATTTTCGCAAATCGACCAAAATCTCTAGCTAGTAAACACCTTGGCTATAACCACACAACAATTGGATTCTCACCTTATGGTGACCATTGGCGTAATCTTCGCCGCATTTCTAATATCCAAATATTTTCCACTTTTACCCTCAACAATTCCTCTTCCATCCGCACTGAAGAAGTCCAATTCGTGGCTAAAAAATTAACCTTAGACTACAAAGGAGGAATTACTCAAAAAGTGAAACTGAAAATTTTATTTGAGAAATTAGTGTACGATGTGTTAACGAAAATGGTTGCAGGTAAACGTTGGGCCGAGCCATCGACTGATGACTTGTTTGGCCCAACTATGATTATGAATATTTGTGATTATATTCCAGTACTTAAATGGGTCGGATTTCAAGGATTGGAGAAGAATTTGGTGGAGTTGAAGATAAGAAGAGATAAATTTCTCCAAGGCCTAGTCGATGAATGTCGAAAGAGCAGAGCTGATAAGAAAACAATAATTCATACGTTGTTGTCTTTGCAGAGAGATCAGCCAGAATGTTATACAGATGATATTATTAAGGGTGTCATAATGGTAAGCTTGTGTTCATACTCCCTCATCATTTTGTCGAGATTTTTTAATATTATGGTCTTAAATTCAAAATATGAATATATACTAAACATATCATGAGGGCACAGGCATACCGGGTTCATATGAACACATTACTTTCTGCGCAGAGCATAAACTTGTGAGTAAAAATGCATTAAAATTACATAAAAGAGGAGATATGAACCCATGATTTTATACATTCACAACCAAACATTTTGTATATAGATTGTTATTACACTATCATGTAAACATTTTCATATTATTGCCATATTTTAACATGTTGTGATTGATTAGTTCCTTATAAATAATTAACCTGATTGCATATATATCGTCTTACACTATCAACGTATATAATTTGAACTCGTTGTAAATTATTAGACGATTTAAAAGTCAACAACACGAAACGATTTCTTGTAAACTTGAGTAAAGGTCTAATAACATGTTATAACAAGATAAACTACACTAATTGCGTAAAATTCATTAAATCCTTTGATCATGTTTTAGTTATTTTCAACATTTTGCATGATGTTTTCAACTTTTGTTGATTTTTAAAGGTAATGTTTACTGCTGGAACACATACATCAGCTGTAACAATGGAATGGGCAATGTCACTGTTACTAAATCATCCAGAGGTAATGAAAAAGGCTAGACTCGAAATCGACAGCCTCATCGGAG
>JAJOOS010002391.1:0-30577 GCA_029582725.1 Solanum chiquidenum
AATGGAGTCCCTATTGAGGACTCTCGCAAAAATCGAGTCTCATAGACTCAACATTATCCTCACACCCGCACATGGAGTCTTCACTACCTCTTTGACCATTCGAAATTGCAAGCAAAATAATTGGTCCTATCTTGGAGCCACTTATGGCTACTTACATTTTTGCATTATTTGTTTACGTGTTTTTCTTTACATGTTATACTTGCTTGTGTGATTTAGATATTTCTAGTTTGGATTCATAATAGTTGACTTAACATATATGTTTGAATTTGTATACCTTTAGTTAGAAGCAAACCTTTGTAGTCATTTTAGCTTTTTATAAACTTCATTTGACAACTTTTCTTTAAAACACTTCTTTTTGCACCATTTTAAACTCACTAGATTTTTTAAGTTTGGTTCAAACTTGACAATGTTTTTTAAAAGAAAAATATATTTTCTTCTAAAACTCTTATTTTTCTAAAGGGAGCACTATGTCAATAAATGAGAGCAAAATGTCTTTTTTTAATTACCTTTCTTTTAGCCACTGGATTACAAAATTTGTCTAAATTTACTTAGACAAGTTACTTTTTCTTAAATCTTTATCATTCTAATACAATTATAAAAGATCTTTCAAAATTAAAAAATGTTTTCAATTTGGTTACTCAATTACTTAATCTTTAGCACTCATATTTTTTCTTTTCTAATTAATTAACCTAAGTTTGGTCGATCTTATAGGATGTCTTACACCTTCCCTTTAGGATAAATTAGAACTCTTACCTAGAATCGCATAGGTTAAGTTAGACCTTTAAATGAAGTCATTTTAGCATTACTTAGTTAATAATTTAGGTATCCTAATTTACCTTAAATATAATAAGGTGGCGACTTCTTAAGTTCATTAATTTGGAAATCATCAATATGATGTACACCGTTTGAACCTCGAGTTAAAATGAGGTATAACAACGTGAAATCCAATTGATAAGCAATACTTTCAACTCTATGTCCTTTAGTCCACCTGTTTATTGGCGCAATTATTGGCTCATAAGTGATAGTACTGTTCTAGATTTTGATACAAAGAAAGAAGAGGTTATACTAATTGACCATCCCAAGTTTATTGATCTTCATGCGCATCACTATGCAGATCTCACGATCAATCAAAATTTACCATAGAGGCAAACACAATGATCGATAAACTCAAAATAGTCAATCAGTATATCATCAACTCTCTTTGTATCAAAAGGTAGAACATACTGTCACTTATGAGATTATAAAATTGATCCAATAAACATGTGGACTACCACATACCAAATAGTTGAAAGTATCCTCAATCAGTTGGATTTCACGCCATAATTCAGATCATTTTGATGAAAGTAGGTGAAATTTATATAACAAGTTGGAATTTCCAGCCAACATATTGATGGTTACCAATTTGTATAGATTTAAATTCGGGTAAAGTAATGATTTTATTAAAATAATGAATAGGGTATTAATACAAGACACTGGAACAAAAGGATTAGGAAAAAAATTGATACAATTATTAATTAAACTAAATAACCATCTTTACATTTATAAATTAGAATCAACAAATAAAATCAATATAATTAATCAAAACAGATGAAAATCGTTACCGTTATGAATAAAGATCAGGAATGAAATCAATACAATTAATCAACAAAAATTTCTAACGGATGACTCTTTCGTATCTCAGGCCACATTTTACTCCAGTCCACTGACATAAATTAACAAAATTATTCCAAGAGACGAAAACTCTTGATGGGTCCTCAGTTATTTGGGATTTGGATCAAAGGCGGGTTTGTCAGTTTCATTGCCGGCTTATACAACATGTCACATGAAACACAATATGGATTGCCAGAATAGTGTGGAAGTTCAAACTCGCTACGGAAATTTCAATTTGGAAAATGACAAGAACCAAAAGATGATACCTCTCAAAAATGTTGATTTTAGTATTGGAGATTTGGAGCACCAATGTGTGGTATAAGATGCACAATTGGATAACAAGATGCTAATGACATTCACAACAAACCATTTTGTTAGCAATTTTCTTCAAGATTGATTCTGACTTTGGTGCTTGATCCACCTAATCTTTTCTTTATAATATGCATTCATTTATTCATCTCTTGAAAAAGCCATAAACTTCTGGTGCAAGGTAAGGACATATCAACTAATCTTTTTCTTAATAAAGATTCAACTCCTCATCCTTTCTCTGTAAGTTCACTGATTCAGAATTGGATATACTGGAGTTGCTATTTTTTTTATTCTGAATAAAATACCCCTGTCTGAACTTCTTTTCTCACCTCGGTGAGGATGGACCTTTTGGTCTCCTTACATCAACTTGACAATCCTCCGATCACCAATAGAACACAGTTTGTGTAAACATGTATTGCAAAATTTGTGTTGCTTTAACATTGTTCTAAGATAGTCATCAATGCCTACATCCTCTTCTGTAATTGTTTTTTGGGGGGCATAACAATAATTGTAGCTACAATTGTCCAGGAATATAATACGTGGATGATGAATTAATAAATATCTAAACATACACAAATAATAAACTAGCAAAGAATTTCTGCACCCACTTATATATACTGGGAATCAAGAAAACTAAACAACAATCATCCAAGGAAAGAATTAGAGGTAATTAACACATTTAATAGTTTGATGCATACTATATATCTAGTAGTGTCCAATTCATTCTGCTGGTTACATCCTCTCAATTCATTTTCCCCATACAAATTTGTTGTATCCTCAACCTCAGTAGCTTGTTCATCACATACCTCATTGATGATCGAGTCTTGCTGGCCGTATATTTTCGATATCAGGTCAAACCAGCCTAGCATTGATAATTCCCACAACCTCTTGATCCTTTTTATGACGTGAAATCCAACTGATAAGCAACACTTTCAACTTTATGTCGTTCAGTAGTCCACCTGTTTATTGGCGCAATAATTGGCTCATAAGTGATAGTAGTGTTCTAGCTTTTGATACAAAGAGAGAAGAGGCTATAATAATTGACCTTCCTGAGTTTATTGATCTTTGTGCGCCAACACTATGATCGATTGAAGCGAACACAATGATCGATAAATTCAAAAAAGTCAATCAATATATCATCTACTCTCTTTGTATCAAAAGGTAGAACATAACTGCTACTTATGTGACAATATAAAAAATTACACCAATTAATATGTGGACTACCAAAGACAAATAGTTGAAAGTATCCCCAATCAGTTGAATCTCACCCCATAAATCGGATCGCTCTTATGAAAGTACGTGAAATTTGTAGAACTAGTTGGAATTTTAAGCCAACATATTGATGGTTACAAATTTGTATTGATTTAAACTCGGGAAAAGAAATGATTTTATTAATAATGAATAGGGCATCTATACAAGAGGGTGGAACATAACGATCAGGAAAGAAATTAAAACAATTATTAATTAAACTAAATGACAATCTTTATTTTTATGAATACGGATCAAGAAAGAAAATCAATACAATCAATCAAAAACAAATGACAATCTTTACAGTTATGAATAAGGATCAAGAAAGAAATCAATACAATCAATCAAAATATATGATCATCTTTACCGTTATGAATAAGCTAAAATAGAGAAACTAAATCTTTTATCTTCATCATCTTACTAAAATACCTATTAAAAATTAGCTGACAATTTTACGCTTTATTAATAAAAAAAATATTACTTATCCCTCTTATTAAATAATAAATTATACTTATGATATTAACACTTTTGATTTTTGATAATCACTTTTTGTAACTGCATTCATGCTATAATTATTGTATGCCCCTTTGAGTTTCTAATACTATTGAACTCATCCATTGTAAATCTCTTCATATACTCTGCCTTATTTATAATAATAAAATGCTCAATGTTATACCCCATTTTAATTCGAGGTCAAATAATTTACAACATATTAGTGAACTAGGACATCTATTTTGCTAAAGTTATGCTAAGTTAACTTTGAAATATTGTTTAACCTTATGGAATTATAGGTAAAAGTTCTAATTATCTTGAAGGGGAGAGATACATAGTTTTAAATATATTAAAAATTATAGCTGACCAAAACATAGGTTAATTAGTTAAAATAAAAGAGCAAATTTAAAAGGAATATGTTATGCATGCTTGTGATATGTATCTTAAAAATAAAACCCCTCATATTTTGCAACAAATAAAAAAAGTAATAAAACCAAAGTAGATCAAAGAAACCTTTATCCAAGCAGTTGAAAACTTATCCATCTTTAGTAAAAGTTCACGTCCCCCTTTTTTGGAATGGTTTAAAACTTTCAACCAAACTTGTTCAGTAGACATTTCATAACCGAAAGCTCTTCAGTGAAGGAATTTAGTCAATTTTTTTCGTAAAAAAACTTAATGGATCTAATCAAGGTGTACTAATCTATTTTTTAAAATGATTTGCAAAAAAAATGAAAAATCCACGAGACCTAACATACCTAATCTATTCAAGACTAAAGGAAAGGAAAGGGCAAAGAGAAAATAAGTGTCATATATTATAAAGTCAACATATCAGCACAAACACAAATATAATAAAGTAATGACTAAAAGAGAAAATAAAGGAGTAGTTTTCCATATTTCTTTGCTACTTTTCCATGTCAATTTTGCATGAGATTTTGAGAAGCGGGAGACACAAAGCGGAAGAGAGGATGCACGCTTTCAAATCTAGCAATGGTGATGAGTCTTGAAATGAGAATTCTTTCACAGTAGAAGTCTTTTATGAAGACTCCAATTAGCTCCGAAAGTATTCATGTAAATAAAAAGAGAGTAAGGAAATAAGTAAGACGATTCAACTTTAAATGATAGTGAATAAATCGAATATAGAGCTAAGTAAAGTCGTAAGACGAATATACTATCTAAAACACGAAAAATGTGCAAATGTCTATCAAGATATTTCTCCTACAATTGGTAACTTTAAACAAAACTCAAAGCTGCCAAGCAACTTTTCATGTCTTTTAAGCACAAAATTAATACTCCACATTTTCAATCTATGATCCTTCCACATTTTACACCGCCATTACTAAATAATTTAGAAAGGAAACTTATACATAAAACTCTACTAACTAATGGATTAGGGATAGAGCATAAAATCTATATATTTTGTGCGCAATGAGATAAGTTAGGAATCTACTGAGCATGCCTAGGATCATGGTTTTTCTTACACTAAGAACAACACTCATCTCTTCTAAACATACTTTTACAAATGAATACATGGGCAGTAAAATTTTATCAAATAAGCACATCAAATGAACATTTAACGTGGATAAGAATAACAATTTGTCAATGAGATGAAAAGTAGAGAAAGGGCAAATGTCACCTGTTGCAGGGTAGCGAACGACGTCAACTCGAATCTCCTCTTTAAACTCTCCACAGGATGATTTCAAGCAGAATATAATGGGACCTCTATTAGCACTAATACTATGCATAGATCGAGTAGGTGTTTTTAAGAGGATTAGACGAGAATAAAACAATGGTTTCATGTATGATCTGGGGGAAAAAAGGCTTCCACAAAAATGAATGCAAGACCTGCTATTTATAGTGACAAACTAGGGTTCTTCTGATTGCAATTTTTGGAGGGATTTGATTGAAAAATGTTCGTTCGAATTCAAAAATTTGTCGATGTGATTCTTAGTTGGAGCATTCAAAAGTATTTTGACCGAATTAATTAAAGAAGAGAGATGTGGATTAGAGGAGAGCGTCTGATTTTTTTCCAGTAGGAAAAGATGAATATTGCACCAAAACAGAAATGGTGATCTCTGTCCTTTGTTGAAATTGCTGGAGTTATGAACGGATGAGTTATTTGCTCGTTCAGCAAATGGATTAGGGTTTGGGCCTTTGGGATAATTTGGAGCAGATTTGAGCTATTTTTTAACAGATTTTACTATAAAATATGGGCCGAAAAGTTTGATCTGATTTGGGATTTGGTCCTAACCTGGAAGTTCCTCCAAGTACAAAAATCTCTGATTTTTCATTGTTCCGGATAGATTCTGTGGTTGTCGATGATTGCAAATGATACATTACTTAATGTGAGAGGGATAGGAATTGAAATAGGACTCCTTGTTGAAACCAAATTTCAACATAACAAACGACAAGAGAGAGCAGAAGAAATATATTAAGGAATTGCTGGAAGATATATTCCTTGGGGAGATCATTGAAGTTTTTTGTTCAATGTAAACATCTATCAAAGAATCTTAAACGTCATAAAAACACTTCTAATTCTTCTAAAATTATGTATATAACTTTGTCAAGGTATTTTCATCCAAGAAGAGGAAGCAATTGGATGAGGAGGAGAAGAAGAAATGTGGTAATAGAGGTGACTTTCTACCTTTCAATATTTAAATATGACTTTAATTTGTTAAATATTGTACTCCATAGTCATGGTTTCTGCATTTTGAAGAAAAAACTTCTTCTTTCATTTTTTACACATTTCAAGAGAAGATGTTTGGTGAACCTTCCATTCAAAATTTGATCGAACCTTTTGTCTTTTCAAATAAAAATAGGAGACTTCCACTTAACAATCAACATGGAAGTGTTTAAATATTAGATATAATTTCGTGAGATCTAAATTTAATTTCTTGTTAGTCAACTCAACCTCTCAATCTAGGGTTAACAAGTTTCTCAGTAATGTCTTCGCCAACCAAGCATCGTCATATGTTATAATTTTATTTTGTTCCAACATTTTCGGATGTTCAATTGGAATTTGGAACATGCCATAGTTCCCATGTCAAAATGAAATTTAAGAGTATATCAATGATCCTAATTTATAATATAATATGATATGATATGACATCATATGACGATGATACTCTAATTGTCGGAGGCTTATTACCCTCAATATTCTGTTTATATTTCTCCTTGCTGTTTTTCAAAAAACATTTCCCTTTTACTATCTCGCCTACTACAGTCATATTTGTATATCCTACATAGCAAAGTTGAGGGATTACCTTATACATGAGGAAAATAAAAGAAATGACAACATCATTTGCATAAGTCGGATGATTAATCTATGACCTTTTTTTCTCTATATAGAACCTACAGCAATTGTGTTGAGCTAGGATAAAATTATGTTTTTATGATCGACAAAATATAAAGACCATTTCCTCAATAGCTCTCGCGGTGGATCTAGTTTGTAGTAGTTCAAGTTACTACAACAAAAGATATATTTAGTGGCAATAAATTTTCCTTTTAGCGGCAATAGTGATACGGTACATAGTTTCAAGTTAGGCCTTTCTTCAACGTGGTCTCCTTTCCCAGATCTCTCGCTTCACACTCCCAATGAACATTTAGCGACCATTGGGTTAATGTTATTGCATCTAGAGTTGTTAAAGCCTTTAGCGATATTTAAATAAAGTGTTAGTTGTAAATACGAGTAATATTTATTATTGTTGCTAAATATAATATAGCAACAATTATGCTATTGCAGCTAAATCCTTTATTTGTTCTAGTGAGCTGATGAAATATATGTATTGTACATTATAAATGTATCAAATAAGACCAAATAGAAATGAGTGTTTTGATGCAGAGTATACAAAATGTAAAGAAATAGAATATTGACCTAACTCAACCCAAAATCTAGCTCATGAATGAAGGATTGTCCAAATCATATAAGAAAACCACCGGTCCAATCCCCAATTAATGTGGGGTTCTTAGTCACTCTAACACACTGTATATTCACCCTCAAAGGGGAGCCCAAATAGGGATGAACTTGACTCTGATACCATGTAAAGATATGGTACTTGGGTCTAACTTAACGTCAAAATCTAGATCATGAGAGGAGGATTGCTCAAATTCATTCAAGCTAACCATTTCGTTTCCCAACTAATGTGGGACTCTAACCCACTCTAACGCCCGTTTCACGATCAATCCAACTTGAGCGTGGAACGGGAGCCTAAATAATGATGAACCTTGTATGGACTTAAGTAATAATTCTGCTGACACCCCCCGAAGCTACCCCCAAGGCGCGGACATAGGACATAGAATCACAAGTGACCCCAAACTAACCCTGCTGGCATATCATAAGCATACTTAAATATTTATTGGAATAGAAATATTGTGTGGAAGCTCAAAATATGAAGTAAACTGAAATGATGGGGAATACCCAATACTATCTGAATAAATAAACTATGAGTTTAATGACAACTGAAAGATCAAACTCCAAGGCTTAAACTGAATCTAACTATATCTGAAATAAAGCCTTTAACTGACTAGAGATGCTTGGACATGCCCCCAGCTAAATCTATCAAAACTGAAACTGAAGACTGAAAGTAAAGAAATATGATCATGCCAATCATCCTCGAAGAATGAGGAATCATCACTGATGTTGCTGAACTGGAGATTGGGAACCGATCTATGCGTGATCTGAATGCTGAGGACCTGAACCTACATCACGAGAAGATGTAGCGCAAAGTATGCATCAATACTTGAAAGGTACTGAGCATGTAGGATAGAATAAATCTGAATAAAACATATAACTGAGCAAAGAGGAAAAATAATGATATAATACGAACATGATACTATGCTTAAAATACTGAACATCAACTAACTGAATGTAATGACCAAGTTTATAACATGCTGAAACTAAATAGTGAACTGTAACTGATAACTTGGTCAATGCAATAGAATATGACTGTGGGAGCTACTAATAACCGACATAAAATCACGTGAGCTAAACGTGGAGTCCGATGTATACCCCCCATCGAGAGGATCCAATATACCTTGCTAGAGGTATATAGAGGCATGACGGGCGTGATCACTAAACTGATGCCCACAGAGGGGACTTATAACCTACGGGGGCACATAGTTCTGGGACTTGAGTGTGACTGACGCTAGTCCCACTCGGTAGAAAGCCTACTCCCAACTGAATATGTGTGAATTATATATAACATACTAAAGTAAACTGGATAGCTCAATAATCTGACATGAAAGTCTGAAAATGCAACATTTAATTTTGATAATGAAACATTCAAAAACTGAGGCATGTATATCTGTTTGTCTTTCCTAGCTAATGTAATTCATGAACAAAAAGAACAACATAACTAGGGTTTTGAGTTTATGCAAGAATCTATGCAAAACAATACTAAGACATGATAATCTGATTAGGAACGTTAAAATAACAAAATCATAGTAATTTGCTGAAATTCTAGAAACCCTAGGTCTAGATAATATGGAGGGAATCAAGAATCTGACTGAATTTTAGGGACCTAATGGGTGAAAGAAACCCACTAGTGAAATCCCACATACCTGGTGGAGAATTCACAAAGAAATCTTTCGATTTTGGGGTTGGTATTGATGAAAACCTTGTTGCGTGTTCCTGAAGGGATATTCGACTTTCTCTCTGGTTTCCTTTAAGTTTCGCTTAATTTTTAGGGAATGATTGATTAGGGTAAGTTCTAATTAAGTTACTAGGCTTAAACTGAAGAAAATTACGTAGTTTAGGGGTCTAACGATAGGAAAAAGATCAAACGACCTCTAACTTAAGAGTCTGACGCAACTGACCACAGACTAACTGACGGTCCATGGAATGACCCACGGTCCATATTGTCAACCCTTGACTAGCTTCAGAGAGAGGCTTTCACGGGGTCTGATCCATGCACTAGGACTACGGCCCATGGTTTGACGTACGGTCCGTAGGTCTGGCCATGGGTCGACCCTCATAATATTTTCTAGGCTGTTTCTGGAGAGTGCTTCCACGGGCGCCACCGCGGTCCATCGTCAGGACCACGGCCCGTGAAGGGTCCCGTGGTCTGACGTCTGGGCCTGGTGGACTCTGACTGGCTCCCATGATTGCCAGTACATCCTGTGAGGTGGGTCACAGCCTGTGAAGGGTTCTGTGGTCCACCTCTGCTGGATGTGTGCTGAGTTCATGGGTAGGTCAACGGACTGTGAACCCTGTCGTGGTTCACTGGTTCATGTGTTTTTCTGTTGCATTTTCTAAGTCTGGTTTCCAAGGTGTTACAATATCTCCTCCTTGGAAAAATTCGTCCTCCAATGAAGTCTAAACTAGCTGGATAGGGAGGGAAAGAGCTACAAACCCTACAACTAAGTACTAGAAATTGATTTCTGACATGACTAAGTTCCAAGAACATGAAATTACGCTGAAAATGCAAGTACAAACTAAAGGAACATGATACTAAGGCTGAAGCTACACATGAATGATTGAAAAATTGGAGAGGAACTGTTACCTCAAGCTGGAATGGAATCGAAAGGAAAGAGATGAGGGTAGTTGGCCTTCATGTCTGCTTCTGCTTCCCAAGTAGATCCCTCTACGGACTGACTCCTCCACAAGACCTTAACTGAAGCTACCTCTTTTTTTCTCAACCTTCGAACCTGACGATCAAGAATTCCAACTGGTACCTCTTAATAAGTGAGACTATCCTTCACAACCACACTTTCTAAGGGTACTATAGATGCTGGATCACACACATACTTCTTCAACAACGAAATGTGAAAGACCGGATGTAATGTTGCTAGTTCTACTGGAAACTCTAACTCATAAGGCACTTTACAAACTCTTTTCAAGATCTTGTAAGGGCCTACATATCTAGGACTAAGCTTCCCTTTCTTGCCAAATTTCATCACCCCCTTCATAAGTGACACTTTCAGGAAAACCCAATCATCAATTTGGAACTCCAAGTCCATTCTCCTTAAATCTACATAGGACTTCTGGCGAATATGGGCCGTCTTTAGTGTATCTCTAATGAGTTACTTTTTCCATGGCATCATGAACTGAATCTGGTCCTATCAAAGCTACTTCACCTACTTCAAACCATCCAACTGGAGATCTGCACCTAGGCCCATTTAGTGCCACATAAGGGGCCATATGAATGCTGGAATCATAACTATTATTGTAGGTGAACGCTATAATAGGAAGGTGATCATCCCAACTACCCTTAAAGTTGATCACGCAACCTCTCGACATGTCCTCTAAGATCTAAATGGTACGCTCTGCCTGACCATCCGTCTATGGATAAAATGTTGTGCTGAGATTAACCTGAGTACCAAGACCTTTCTGAAATGACTTCCAGAAATGAGAGGTAAACTGAGGACATCTATCTGAGATCATAGACAAAGGAACTCCATGCAACCTGACTATCTCATTAATGTAAATCTTGGCGTAGTCCTCCACCAAATCTGTAGTCTTGACAGCCAGAAAGTGCGCAAACTTAGTAACTCTATCAACTATCACCCAAATAGAGTCATGCTGCCTACGTTTACGAGGTAGACCTGTAATGAAGTCCATGTTGATCACTTCCCACTTTCATATAGGAATGTTAATCTCTTGAGTCATACCTCTTGGTTCTTATGTTCTACCTTCTCTTGCTGGCAATGAAGGCACTTAGCCACAAAATCCGCTATATCCCTTTTCATACCATTCCACTAAAAGACTTCCCACAGATCACGTACATCTTAGTGGCGACTGGATGAATATAATACATGGAGTTATGGGTTTCCGCAAGAATCTGTTGTCTTAACTCACCCACCTTAGGAACACATAATCGACCCTAATAGCGAAGCATACCATCTCCTACTTGGGAGAAAACCTCAACTCTCTACTGATGAAATACACTTTTTAGTTGAAGCAATATAGGATCACTGTATTGCTTATCCTAAATATCCGCTACCAATGAAGATTCTGAACCATTCTGAACTGTTACACCACCATCTAATATGCTCGAGCAAGCCTATGAACATCTTTTGGAAGTTCTTTTCTTTCTTCCTCAACATGTTCTACACTACCCATAGTTAGTCTACTCTTGGGTTTCAAGCTAAGGTTCCAATTTATCCGTTGAAGGCTAGCATTTTGATTCAAGGTATGGTATTTTTCGTTCATGAATTCCTTTCATTCATGGAGTCCCCAAATTCCTCTATTTCAAAAGGTAGAATTCCTTAATTAGCTAGGGTTTTCTTCAATTACCATGGGTTCTTTTGATTATTGATCTTAATGATTGAATAGTGTTTTAATATGCATGAATTGATGATTTACAATATTTTTATGATGTTTCCCATATGAACCCATGTAAAACCCCATGTTTTCCAAATTGTGATCATATGATGTGGGTTTTTGATTATGAAAGAGGAGTTTTATGAACTAATGCAATGAAGTGATAAAATCACATGAATTTATGATATAATACCTATCTAAACCTTAAATTCATGATTTGGTGATTGAAAGCACGCTTCTAACCTTGAAAGGGCAAAGTATGAGTTTATACATGATCTTATGAAACCTGTTTAAATTTTTTAAAGGTGCTTTGAGAGTAAAGTGCCAATGATGATGTTTGATGATTGTGTTGTGAAAGGATATTCTCATAAACACATACTAGCATGATGTGAAAGGTTTTCTCACATAATATGAATTCTTAGGTTGAAAGGCTATTCTCACCTAATTGAATCAAAAAGTAAGAGCTATCCTAATGAAACTAGCTTGGGTTGGTGGTCCAAGTACACCTTCTCATGAATTAGAAGAATAAGTAAGAAATGACTATTCCCTGGGGATTATGCTTAGCAGCGATTGGATATTGACATGAGATGGAAGCCCTCACGTTAGTTGAGGCCTGTTTTCTAGAAGAAATCTTTTGATATGGATGCCCTCACGTTAGTAGAGGCTGGGTTTCTAGTAACAATCTCCTTATCCCATAAACTATCTACCCTCGTAGGTTGATTAGATAGTGGATCCAATAAAGCTATAAGATCATGGTTCTACCTAAGGCAAGTAGAATAACCCTTTTCGGTGTGGGAGACACTAGGGGATCATGTTATAGCTCACATGGTCTCTATGTCAGTTAAGGCTAATTTTCCCACAACTAGACTAAAAGTGAACTAAGGTTACTATAACAAGTATCTCTTATGTGTTCTAAGACTTAAAGAATGATGTTATCTTGCATTAACCATGATGTTATGACTTATGTTTTCTAACTCTCTTATATCATGTTTTAATTGGTCAATTGCATATGATGAAATGAAATGTCCCTTTTAGGTTGTTTTAAATGTCTTTATGCATAGATATCATACTTGGTACATTGTTTGTACTAACGCATATTGTTACCTACATATGGGATCCAGCATATAGCTTTCCCAGTCCCGTGGCTAGAGCTTGGATTTAATTGTTTCTCGAGCTTAGTGAGTCCTCATGGTTTGAGGGTGGATTTCCTATGTTTAGTTTCTTTCATGTATTTATCTTTTGTACATGATGTATTGGCTAGACCTAATTTCATTCTATTGTTCTAGATGGCTATGATGAGAAAAATGTTTTAGACTTCCACTTTTCTTTTTTAAAATGTTTTGGACTTGGGCTATTTCTTTACTCTTATTGTTCTATTTTTTATGTTATGAGAGCTAAGTGGCTTGCATGGAGTCCTTCGAGGTTCTATACGCCATGTTACATCTAGGAGGTACCCCTAGGTTGTGACAAACTTGGTATCAGAGCACAAGGTTTAGAATGGTCCTCGGATGTCTTATAAGCCACGTCTAATAGAGTCATGTTCATGAGTGTAAAGCGCGCCACATTTATGAACTAGAGGCTACAAGATGATTAGGAAACTCTACTTCTTTCATTATTCTAAAGTCATGCCATAGAGTGTAGCTCTATAAAGTCTATCTCCTAATCCTTACCCTATGCTCTACAGGATATGTTTATGCGAAGAGCTTATACTACAAGTAATGTGAGGGAGAATGTGGAACAAGAATCTCCTCCACAAGCCCCTCCTCATGGTCCTCGAGCTATGACAGCCCAAGACAATAGAGAGGTGGTAGTCCCCGTGAACCTAAATGTGGGTACGTGGCGTCAGGAGTGAGGGACTTTACAAGGATGAGCCCTCTGGAATTTTATGGCTCCAAGGTTGAGGAAGATCCTCAAGATCTTATTGATGAGGTTTATAAGGTACTTGCTATCATGGAAGTGACTCCGCTATAGAAGACGAAATTGGCCTATTATCAATTGAAAGGTGTTTCCCAAGTGTGGTACAACCAATGGAACGAGGCAAGACGGTAGGAGTGGGTCCTATAGAGTGGGAAATGCTTAAATCTTCTTTTCTTGATAGGTTTTTCCCCCTTGAGATGAGGTAAGTAAAGGTGCTTGAGTTCATCAATCTTCGTCAAGGAAGCATGAGTGTGAGGGAATATGCTCTAAAGTTCACACAATTGTCGAAATATGCTCCAACAATGGTTTCTGATTCTACGACAAGGATGAGTAAGTTCGTGTCGGGTGTTTCCTAAATGGTGGTTAAAGAGTGTCGTACCGCCATTCTCATTAGTGACATGTATATATCTCATCTTATGGTATATGCACAACATACTAAAGAGGAGAAACTTAAGGAAAAGTCTAGGGAGGTAAAAAGGGCTAAGCCCAGTTATGGTAATTTCTCTCATGCAAGGTATGATGGACATGGTCGTCCTAGATTTCGACAAGGGTTTTCAGGTCAAGGTTTCTCCAATGCTCCTCCTAAGTTCAACAAAGATATGGTGTCTAACCCTAAGCCTCAAGGAGAGAATGGTGGTGGATCTTTATTATCAAGGTCTACTTGTGCTAAGTGTGGGAAGTAACACGAGGGTAAGTGTCGAGCCGTCACGTATGGTTTCTATGGTTGTGGTAAGAGTGGTCACAAAATGAGGGATTGTCCAATGTTTATGGCTAAGGGAAGAGAGGGTAAGCAAGCTACTCCAAGTGGTTTGGGTTCCAATGCTCCCAAGCAAAAACGATTCTATGCATTCCAGTCTCATGGTGACAAAGAGGGTTCTTCAGATATGGTGTCATGACCCAGTCCATCGTGATTGGCACCCACACTAACCCTCCGGTGGGAGAACCATTACTACAATCCAAACTAAAAAATTTAACCAAAAACTAGACATTTAAAGATACAGGAGTAGGTTTAAATGACAATAAAAATGTAGTCCCATAAACTCCAAGGGTTCAACTAAAACAACGAACCATAACTAATGCGGAAAGAGTGGACTAAAACATAGAGAACTCATGGCAGCCTGGAAGAACTGGCTCACCTTTGAATTCAAATTGATCACTGGTCTTCTAAACGAGATCTGTCAATAACCGCTTGAAGATGCCCTGTACTCAACAAAGAAAGAGAAAGTGTAGTATCACTACACAACAACAATGTACTAGTAGGATCACACAGCTATTCCAAAAGGTGAAACATATACAAGTAACCACAACATAATAAAACAGGCATATACCAAACATATACAATATTAGTAATCATATCAAGATCAATGCTAATTCCACATTCTCACTAATACAACAAGACAAGTCAATGTCCCTCTCATGGTACCCACATCCTATCTGTTAATGTACCTGTACGTGGTACCCGATCCAAGTTACTGTTCCGAACGTGACACCCGACCCCATATATGCGCTGGAACTTGGCACCCTATCCAAGTTAGTGTGTTGGAACATAACACCCGATCCATTAAACAAGCCACAATCACAATCACAATGTACATTCTCATAATCATACAATCAAGTGTTGATTCTTGGCATACAATCATTCATTCATACTCATTTACGATTAGTGTGATGAATAATGTAACATCCGCATACATACATGCATTAAAATGAAGTAATTACTAAGATGCATCACACCAACATGAAATCACAACCATCACCTACCTCGAACAAAGCTTAAATCCCCTAAGAAACTTGATTCTTCCCTTTCCGAAATCGGTCCCCTTGTTCTTGGTCTACAAACAATCAATATAATGTGAGGATCAATAATAAGACCTAATTACCCATTTTATAATCAATAATATCAACCCTAGGGCCAAACCCTTGATCCCCATACCCTGATTGGGGCTTTTTCCACCATAATTCCCAGATCAAAACCCTTCCCCATCGATAATTACCCAAGAAACTAAGTTCTACAGATCAAAACATGGATTCGGGGTGTTAAAGTCTTAACTTTGGTACTAGAAGAGGTGGAAAACCTTCAAGAAATATCCTTGGATCATTCCTTAGCTCTCAATATCGAATGTTGCAGAATAATAACGTTTTGGGGTTTATTTCCGACTTAAGTCATGTTTGTCCCATTGTGGCGGACCTCATCCTTCTACAATGACCCCGCCCTGGCGGGAAAACCCCGCCTTGACGGATTGCACTGAAATAGTAAGCTATTTTAAGAGTTCCAAACCCCTATTTCACAACACACATTCATCCCATGACACTAAGAAAATATCTGTTCACGCTAAGATCAATTTTAGGAGTTCTACTCGCCTTAATTCAATTCCGTAAAGTCATACGGGTTTCTTTACATCTTAGCTATTCAATCAAATTCATTATTAGATCTCTCATTTGTTAGCAAATTTACTTAGACCCCACTGACTCTGATTTCGTCCAAATCTGGACTAGGCTAGGAAATTTCAAGTTACTACCAAAAAAAATTCCGGCCGCAATTTTCCTAGTTGGATTTTCTATAATGAAGGGAATAGATCATTACATGTGGTTACCGGTATGTTAAAAAAATTTCAACTTGATGTGTATACTTTACTTAATCCCAGTGTAACTTTGTCTTTTGTGACATCATATGTGGTTATGGAGTTCGATGTTCTTCCGGATGACTTGTTAGAACCTTTTTTTATCTCTACTCATGTTTGTGATTCTATTGTGGCTAAGAGGTTCTATAGAATATTTCTCATTTCGTTGTCCCATAGAGTTACTCTTGTTGACTTGGTAGAGCTTGACATGTTAGACTTTGATGTTATCTTTGGTATGGATTAGTTTCACTCTTGTTATGCTTCTATCGATTGTAGAACCCATGTAGTAAAGTTCCAGTTTCTAAATGAGCCCATCCAGGAGTGTAAGGAGGGAAATTCTATGCCCAAAGGTCAGTTTGTCTCTTGTCTTAAAGCTAGAAAGATGATCTCTAAAGGTTGCATTTACCATATTGTTAAGGTGAGGGATGTAGATTCTGAAAACCCTACTCTTGAGTCGGTCCCCATTGTAAATGAGTATCCGAAAGTGTTTCTAGATGACTTACCTTGTATTGCTCCTGAGCAGGAAATATATTTTGGTTTTGATCTTCTCCCAGACATGCAATCTATCTCTATACCTCCTTATAGAATGGCTCTGGCAAATTAAGGAGTTGAAAGAACAGTTGAAGGATTTATTGGATAAGGGTTTCATCCGACCGAGTATCTCTCCATGGGGTGCTCCAATTTTGTTTGTTAGAAAAACGGATGGTTATGTTCATATGTGAGTTGATTATCGTTAGTTGAACAAGGTGACCATTAATAATAAGTGTCTTCTTCCAAGGATAGATGATTTGTTTGACCAACTTCAAGGTGCAAGTTACTTCTCTAAGATTGATCTTAGGTTGGGTTATCACCAATTGAGAGTGAAAGATGATGATATTTTGAAGACGGCTTTTAGAAAATGATATGGTCATTATGAGTTTTTCATAATGTCATTTGGGTTGACTAATGCTCTGGCGGCATTTATGGATTTGATGAATAGGACGTTTAGACAATACCTTGATATATTTGTAATTGTGTTTTTTTATGATATTTTTATCTATTCAAGAAGTTAGAATGAACCTGTTGACCATTTCAGGATTCTATGCCAAATTCTTAAGGACCAACAACTCTATGCAAAGTTTAGCAAATGTGAATTTTGGTTAAGTTCCGTAGTTTTTCTTGGTCATATTGTTTCAAACAATAGTATTGAGGTAGATCCAAAGAAGACGGATGCGGTCAAGAGTTGGCCCATACCTCTAACCCCTTTGGATTGTAGAAGCTTCTTGGATTTTGCCGGTTACTATAGATGGTTTATTGAGGGGTTTTCCTCCATTGCTTCTCCTTTGATGGCTTTGTCTCAAAAAAAGGCTATGTTGATATGGTCGGAAGCTTGTGAAAAAAGTTTCCAAGAGTTGAAAGATAGACTTACTTCCGCTCTAGTGTTGACTTTATCGGAAGGTACATATTACTTTGTGGTATATTGTGATACCTCTAGAATTTGGTTGGGATGTGTGCTTATGCAAAATGGGAAGGTTATTGCCTATGCTTCAAGGAAATTTAAGATTCATGAGAAGAATTATACTACCCATGACATATAATTAGCAGAAATGGTTTTTGCCTTATGGGGTTCATGTTGATGTGTTCACCGATAATAAGAGCTTTAAATATGTGTTTAACCAAAAGGATTTGAATCTTTACCGAAGAAGGTGGCTTGAGTTATTTAAGGATTATGACATGAGTGTTCTCTATCACCCCCGTAAGGCAAATGTGGTGGCAGATACTTTTAGTCGATTATCGATGGGTAGTGTTGCTCATGTTGACGATGAAAAGAAAGAGTTGGTTCGAGATGTTCATAGGTTTGCTCGACTAGGTGTTCAATTAGTGGACTCCACTAATGTGGTGATATGGTTCATAATTGATCTGAATCATCTTTTCTGATGGATATGAAAGCTAAGCAATGTCTTGATCCAATTTTGGTTGAGTTGAAAGAGGCGGTGCTTAAGAAGTTCGTTGAGGCTTTTTCCCAAGGGGGAGATGGTATTCTTAGATATCAAAGTCGTTTGTGTATTCCTAATGTTGATGACTTGAGGGAAAATATCTTGGTAGAGGCCCATAGTTCTCGGTATTCTATTCACCCGAGAGCCACCAAGATGTACTGTGATTTGTGGGAGATATATTGGTGGAATGAGATTAAGAATGATATTGCGGGATTTGTAGCTAAGTGTTCAAATTGTCAACAAGTGAAGGTTGAGGATCAGAAACTGGGAGGTTTATCCCAATACATAGGTATTCTTACTTGGAAGTGAGACGATGTGAATATGGACTTCTTCATGGGGTTGCTGCGTACTCGACGACAACATGACTTGATTTGGGTTATAGTGGATCAGATGACAAAATCGGCTCATTTTATTCCCGTCAAGGTTTCCTATTCGACGGAAGATTATGCTTAGTTGTATTTGAGAGAGCTGGTAAGGTTGGATGGAGTGTCCATCCTTGTCCATTATTTCCGATCGAAGTACCCAATTTACTTCTCAATTTTAGAAGTCATTCCAAAAGGGTATTGGTACTAAAGTTAAGCTTAGCATGACTTTTCATCCCCAAACTGATGGGCAAGAAGAGCATACTATCCAAACTTTGGAAGACATGTTGAGAACTTATGTGAATGATTATAAGGGTAATTGCGATGACCATTTTCCATTGATTGAGTTTGCCTATAATAATAGTTATCACTCGAGTATTGATATGGCTCCATTTGAGTCTCTTTATGGTAGGAGGTGTTGGTATCCTATAGGATGATTTGAGGTGGGTGAAGTTTCTTTAATAGGTCATGAATTATTACATGAGGCCATAGAAAAGATTCGGCTTATTAGAGAGAAGTTGAAAACGGCTGAAAGTCGACAAAAGTCATATGTCGATGTTAGAAGAGGGGATCGTGAGTTTGATGTTAATGATTGGGTTTACATGAAAATCTCACCCATGAAGGGTGTAATGAGGTTTGGTAAGAAAGGGAAGTATAGTCCCCCTTTTGTACGCCCATATCAGATTTTGAGGCGTGTTGGTAAGGTTGCATATGAACTTGATTTTCCAAATGAGTTGTCATCAGTGCATCCGGTTTTCCATGTCTCCATGTTGATGATCCGACATCCATAGTTTCATTAGAGGGTTTGGAAGTTAAAGAGAATATTTATTATGAAGAGGTTCCGGTTGAGATTTTAGACCGGTAAGTCAAGAAGTTGAGAAATAAGGAAGCTTCTTCCGTGAAGGTGTTATGGAGGAATCATTTAAATGAGGGTTCTACTTGGGAGGCCGAGGCCGATATGATGTCCCGAATCTTTCCTTCTACTCCTACTCTAGCTTGAGGTAATGAGTTGCTCTTGAGTTGTTCTTATGTGGAAGTCATATGTATTTTATGTGTTTCCAAGATTTTCTTATGTTATGCATGTTCATGAAAAATCTTACGTTTTGAACGAAATGATTTATATGATTTATTTTCCTCATGTTGTTGTTCATTGAGTATATGTTGCCTATAGACTTCATGAGATGATTGTTGAACATGCATTAGCTATGATGTTTAGTATTAATTGCATAACGGTCCATGAGATTGTGTTGAGCATGTTTTTAGCTTGGTGAAGGTAGTTCCTCCATTGAACATGATTGATGTTGAAATTTCATGCATTTTAGGTGTTTAGATTAAGTTCCTACTTCCTTATGGTGCATTAAGAATGTTTAGCTTGGAGTCGATGTTTCCTCCTTGATTATGTGCATTTTGATGAGTTGCATGCATACTAGGATGCTAGTCTTGAGTCTTTTATTTTAAGATATTCTTAGAATCTCATTCGAGGAGGAATGATCCCAAGGGAGAGATATTGTAACACCCCGTATACGAAAAAGGGAATTTGAGTCAATTTTGGGAAGTTGCAAGTACCAGCCACAGAGGACCCGTGGGTTGAACCACGGACCGTAAGTGGGTCTGTGGGTTGAAAACCATGCCAAGTAAATTAAGGCCAAGGACCATGGCTCGACGTACGGATCGTGGGTCAGAACACGGTCTGTGGCCGGGGTCCATCATTTACTGGCCAAAATAGTGGTCTTTGATGACCAACGACGGTCCACCAGGATGGACCGTAGGTCAGATCACGGTCCGTCGACTGGGGGTCTGTAGGTCAACCCAAACTCTATGTATTTACCAACGAAGGTGCAGGACAGACCGTAGGTCCATCCACGGTCCGTCAGTCGAGGGGCGTCGATGACAATTGTCAACTATTTTCAGGGGCAGTTGGGTCTTTCCCTAATTAATTAATTCCTATACTATGTCGTTTTGCCTATATTTAGAACCCCTATATAAGTATTTTTACCCCCAAATTGGACGCATTTACTTCATTTTTCTAAATTCACAAAAATAAAGACAAATCTCCTCTCAAATATTATCTCTCTAGAAACATGAACAACAAGAAGATTCACTCTACGGTTTAAACCTAAGGTTCGAATCTCTCCACTTAAGGATAGCATTTGTATTCACGGTATGGTAGTTGTTATCCATGAATTCCTTTCATTCATGGAGTCCCCAAATTCTTCTATTTCAAAAGGTAGAGTTCCCTAAATAGCTAGGGTTTCTTCAATTACCATGGGTTCTTTTGATTATTGATCAATTTTGTTTTAATATGCATGAATTGATGATTTACATTGTTTTTATGATTTTTCCCCTATGAAACCATGTAAACCCCCATGTATTCTAAATTGTGATCATATGATGTGGGTTATTGATTATGAAAGAGGAGTTTTATAAACTAATGCAATGAAGTGATAGAATCAGATGAATTTATGATATAATCCCTATTTAAACCTTGAATTCAAAATTTGGTGATTGAAAGCAATCTTTGAACCTTGAAAGGGCAAAGTATGAGTTTATGCATGATCTTATGAAACCTGTGTAAATGTTTTAAGGGTGCTTTGAGAGTAAAGTGCCAATGATGATGTTTGATGATGGTGTTGTGAAAGGATATTCTCATCAACGCATACTAGCATGATGTGAAAGGTTTTCTCACATAATATGGATTCTTAGGTTGAAAGGATATTCTCACCTAATTGAATCAAAGAGTAAGAGCTATCCTAATGAAACTAGATTGGGTTTGTGGTTCAAGGACACCTTTCCATGAATGATAAAAATAAGTAAGAAATGACTATTCCGTGGGAATTATGCTTAGTTGCAAGTGGATATTGATATGAGATGGAAGCCATCATTTTAATAGAAGTCGGGTTTCTAGAAGAAATTTCTTGAGATGGAAGCCCTCACGTTAGTAGAAGATGGGTTTCTAGTAACAATCTCCTTATCCCATAAACTGTGTGCCCCCGTAGGATGATTAGCTAGTGGATCCACTTAAGCTAGAAGTTCATGGTTCTACATTAGGCAATTGGAACAACCCTTTTCAGTGTGGGAGACACCGAGGGATCATGTTGCAGCTTACATGGTCTCTATATCGGTTAAGGCTATTTTTCCCACAACAAGACTAAAAGTGAACTAAGGTTACTTCAAGAAGTATCTCATATGTGTTCAAAGACTTAAAGAATGATGTTATCTTGCATTGACCATGATGTTATGACTTATGTTTTCTAACTCTCTTTTATCATATTTTAATTGGTCAATTACATGTCATAAAATGAAATGTCCCTTTTAGCATGTTTTAAATGTTTTTATGTATATCTATCATACTTGGTACATTATTTGTACTAATGCATATTCTTGCCTACATTTTTCCCAAATGTAGGATCCGACATAAAGGTTTTCAGTCTCTTGGCTATAGCTTGGATTTGATTGTTTACCGAGCTTGGTGAGTCCTCATGGTTCAAGGATGGATTTTCCTATGTTTAGTTTCTTTCATGTATTTCTCTTTTGGACATGATGTATGGGCTAGGCCCAATTTCATTCCATTGTACTTGATGGCTATGATGAGACAAATGTTTTAGACTTCAGCTTTTCTTTTATAAAATACTTTGGACTTGGACTATTGTTTTACTGTTATTGTTCTATTTCTTATCTTATGAGAGTTAAGTGGCTAGTATGGAGTCCTTCGGGGTTCTATACACCATGTTACATCTAGGGGGTACCCCTGGTCGTGACATTGACCCTATTATATCTAGACGGGTAAGCACAAATTACCCTATCACAGTTTCTTAGAAATTCACCTTAGCAGACCTTGTAGAGTTAGAATGGTTTATTTCGATATCATTCTAGGCATGGATTGTTTGCATTCCTGCTATGCCTTAGTCGTTGGTAGAACTAGGATCGCTTGATTTCAGTTTCAAAATGAGATGGAAGGGTAGTAGCTCAATGCCTATAGGTTGACTTATCTCTTACCTTAAGGCTAGGAAAATGATTTTCAAAAGGTATATATATCATCTCTTCCGGGTTAAGGATTCAAAATCCGAAACCCCAATTCTTTAGTCAGTCCCAATAGTAAATGAGTTTCAAGAAGTTTTCCCTGAAGATCTTCCTAAAGTTCCTCCCAAAAGGGAAATCGACTTCGTAATAGATATCTATCCAAGTATCCAGCCTATTTCGATTCCTTCTTACAGAATGGCTCAAGTTGAGCTTAAGGAATTGAAAGAACAGTTAAAAGACCTTCTAGATAAGGGCTTCATCAGACCCAGTATCTCTCCATGGGGTGCTCCAGTGTTGTTTGTAGAAAAGTGAGACAGTTCTCTCAATATGACCATTGACTATCGTCAGTTGAACAACGTCATAGTCAAGAATAAGTATCCAATCCCTATAATTGCTGACTTGTTCGACCAACTTCAGGGTGATAGTTGTTTTTTTAAGATAAACCTCTGATGTGACTATCATCACCCAGATTCAAAGATAGTGACATCTCAAAGACAGCTTTCAGGACTCTGGTTACTATGAATTTGTAGTTATGTCTTTTAGACTAACAAAAGTTCTTGCATATTTCATTGACTTTATTAACAGAGTGCTCAAATAGTATTTGGACTTGTTCGTCATCATCTTTATTAATGATATCCTCATTTATTCTCATAGTGAGGAAGATCAAGCGACTCATCTGAGAGTTTTTTGCAAGCCTTCAAAGATCGACACCTATTCGCTAAGTTTAGCAAATGTGAGTTCTGGTTGCAATCATTCACTTTCCTTGGTCATGTGGTATCAAGCGAATGGATCTAAGTGGATTCTCGGAAAATTGAGCTAATACACCACTGGGTCAGACCCAGTTCTCTAACTAATATAAGAAGTTTTTTGGGTTTGGCTGGTTATTACAGGAGGTTTGTTGAAGGATTTTCATCCATAGCTTCCCCATTGACCAAATTGACTTTGAAAAGAGGTCAAGTTTCAGTGGTCAGACGAGTGTGATAAAAACTTCTCACAATTTAATACTAGGTTGACTATAGATCTTGTCTTGACTCTACTAGATGTTTCAGACAGTTATGTGATTTATTGTGATGCCTCTAGGGTCAGCCTATGTTGTGTGTTGATGCGGCGAGGTAAGGTTATAGGTTATTCTTCTAGACAACGTAAGGTCCATGAGAAGAATTAGTTGACTCATGACCTCAAACTTTCAGCCGTAGTATTTTACTAAAGATTTGGAGACACTACTTGTATGGTGTTCATTGTGATGTGTGCACATATCATAAGATCCTCTAGTATGTGTTGACCCAAAAGAAGTAGAATCTTTATCATAGGAGATGGCTTGAATACCTCAAAGATTATGACATGAATGTGTTTTACCATCCGGGTGTGGCCAATGTAATCAGCAGAATGTCCATAGGTAGTGTAGCACATGTTGAGGAAGAAAAGAAAGAGTTAACCAAAGATGTTCACCGGCTTGCTCGCTTAGGAGTTTGCCTTACAGACACATCAGATGGTTGTGTGATAGTTCAGAATGGATCAAAATCTTCATTGGCCACAAAGGTTAATGAAAAATAGGACAGTGATCCTATATTACTTTGGTTGAAAGGTGCAGATCATCAACAGAAAGTTAAGGTTTTCTCCCAAGAGGGAGATTATGTGCTTCGTTACCAAGGTCACATATACGTTCCTAATGTGGGTGAGTTGAGGCAGCAGATCCTTACAGAAGCTCATAAGTCAAGGTATTCCATTCATGTAGGTGCCACTAAGATTTACCTTGATCTATGAGAAGTCTTTTGGTAGAACGACATGAAGAGGGACATAGCAGACTTTGTGACTAAGTGTCCTAACAGTCAACATGTTAAGGTAGAACATAAAAAACGATGAGGTATGACTCAAGAGATTAACATTCCTACATGGAAGTGGGAAGTGATAAAAAATGAATTTATTACGGGTTTACCTTATACTCGCAGATAAAATGACACCATTTCGGTGATAGTGGATAGAGTCACAAAGTCTTCTCACTTCTTGACAGTCACAACTACCGATTCAGTAGAGGACTACACCAAATTCCTTATCAATGAGATAGTCAGGTTACATGGAGCTCCCATGTCTATTATCTCATATAAAGGTCCTCAATTTACATCTTATTTCTGGAAATCATTCAGAAAGGTCTTCGTACTCAGGTAAATCTCAGTATAAAATTTCATCTACAAATCAATGGTCAAGCAGAGCGTCAAATTCATACCTTAGAAGACATGTTTAGAGCTTGCGTGATCGATTTCAAGGGTAATTGGGATCATCACCTACGTCTCATAGAGTTCGCCTATAATAAAAGCTTTCATTCAAATATTCAGATGGCTCTATATGAGGCCCTATATGGGCGTAGATGCAGGTCTCCAATTTGTTGGTTTGAGAAAGGTGAAATAGCCTTGGGATGACCCATGCTAGGCATTTTAACCCTTGGGATGCTATCCTCATAATTACACAAATTGGGATCGGCCCATGCTAGGCTTTCGCCCTTGAGCTGCCACCCTTTTACACCAATTGGGATCGGCCCATGCAAGGCTTTCACCCCTATGTTGCCACCCTTCTATACAAATTGGGATCGACCCATGTTAGGCATTTTCCCCTGGGCTGCCACCCATAATTATACATATTGCTTCACTTAAATTCTTTAATCTTTGAGATTGTTTTTTAGATGTTCATAACTCTTTTGAGATTGTTCTTTTAATGATCATAACTCTTTTGAGATTGCTATTTTGGTGGTCATAATCATTGTTGAAATTTGGAACTATGGACCAGTAGTAGAAGACATGAATATGGATTTACGATAATAATAATGACATGGGAAGCAAATGTGACACCAACGTAATACTTAGGAGCTTATATGACTCAGTAAGAATTTTGACATCTCAAATTGAAGCACATATCAAGTGAAGACATTTAACCTTCAGCCAAGAGATTTGAACTCTATATGATAGCCAAATACTCAGTAACTAATATCAAATACAAGGTATACATGAACGTGGAACCAAGGGAAAAGATGGGCAGATTTAACTTAAGGACGGATACAGATTCCAAGTAAGTACATATAAAATGTACAATAGAGCAAGTAGTGATCTTGTGATGTAACATTATATTCTAACACAATGGGAGTAATAACCAATAAAGGGAACATATGAAAATGTGTAAAGATGACATATATAACAGAATAGACAATTGAAGCAAGTTGGCAAGATATGGGCAGATTGTATATCCAATATAAAAACATATGTACCATGTGAAATATAGGATATGTGCATGCTAATAGTTGGTAGAGTACGCACATACATCTAGTAATAAACTCATATTTAAGTACTCACTTTAATACTCTAGGGAGTAGAAACTGCAACTATTAATCAGTCACTACCAAGGGCACTTTGAAAGCTTACTTTGTAATATAAGTGTTGGATTCATTCCAAAGAAATAGGAAATCAAATAGCCTTACATACCTTATTTTCTGACCAATATAACTATCACGATTCATCCTCCCTTTTTGGTGCTAATCTACAATATAAGTCATGATTAATCTAATGTTAGCAGCTAATCACAATAAGGCCCTCGAAAAACAGTAGCTAAACACTTGAAGGAAAATAGGCCTATACAACCCTTACACAAATGGTGAACCGCCCTTCTTCTATACAGTATTACAACTTCATACATCCTTTGCCAAGATACCCAAGATGCGCCCAATAACAATATACATAAGGCAGCCACTATCAATCCCCAAAAATCTTTCAGCATAATAGGAGAATATTGAATTCAACGATTTATATTTATCCATGAGTTCTTGACAAATATATATATAATTCTCCACCCTAAACCTGTATTTAAAGAGAGGCAAAAATGGGCAGTAGCCTTACCTTAGTTTCTGGAAATTTATCGTTTAAACTTGTACTTCAAGAACTGAAACTCTCCTTCAAACTTCTACTTGAAAAATGGGACAATGTTCAAGAACCCTAAGGTGTTTTAGGGATGTTGTGTTAATCCAAGAAAGACCAAGAGAGAAACTTAAAAAATCTGAAATTTTGCAAGTTAAAAATGAAGCAAATGATCTAATTTTTATCCCTTTAAAAAGGAGGTGCATTGGCCGACTTTCTTGGCCAATTTTGGGCCATATATTGTCAAGTAGGTGACCCACCTACTTGGCCTTTCAATTTGGGCCAGATTAATGCATGTAAGTGGTAGTGTACTTGGCCCAATTACATGGTCAAAAGAGTCTTAGTAGGTGATGCACCTACTTGGTCCTTTGGGCTGGTCAATAAGTCTTAGTAGGTGATGCACCTATTTGGTCCTTTGGACTGGTCAATAAGTCAAAGTAGGTGATGCACCTATTTGGTCCTTTGGACTGGTCAATAAGTCAAAGTAGGTGATGCACCTACTTGTCACCTACTAGCTTAGTTAAGTCAAGCAAGAGCCTCAATATTTTATTCCATTTCTAGACCTTAATACCTTTAACTTAACTAAAAACTTATATACACTATGTCATTATAAACTTTAGACTCAAATACCACCTTATGATCTCAAGTTTAAATACTTCCATCGACGTCAACTTAATCGGGTCGCATCAAAATCTACGGACAGTTCACTTTAAACCTATTCTACTGTCACTAGTTGCATAGGAAATCGAGTCCATAACTATACCACAAGGAAATTTATAAGCGTCATATAAATATAACTATTACACATAGAATACAGGGTGTTGCATTCCCACAGATCACGCTATATCTTAGTAGCGCCTGGATGAATAGAATATCAGGAATTATGGGCTTGTGCAACAATTTGATGTCTCAGCTCACCCACCTTAGGAACACATAATTGACCTTGATAGAGAAGCATACCATCTCCCCCTCAAGAGAAAACCTCAACTCTCTGTTGATGAACTACACCCTTTAGTTGAAGAAATATCGGATCACTGTCTGGCTTTTCCTTAACCTCCGCTACCAATGACGATTCTGACCCATTCTGAACTATTACACCAGTATCTGATATTCTCATAAGACAAACTCCTAAGCGAGCCAGCCTGTGAACATCCTTTGCTAGTTCCTTTCTTTGTTCCTCAACATGTGCTACACTACCCATATATAGTCTACTAAGAGCATATCCTACTACATTGGCCTTACCAGGATGTTAATGCACACTTATATCTACTAAGAGCATCTCCTAGCCATCTCCTCTAGCGAAGATTCAACTCTTTCTGGGTGAACACATACTAAAGGCTCTTATGGTCTTTTAACACATCTATGTGAACACCATACAAGTAATGTCTCCAAATATTAAATGCAAACACCACTGCTGCAAGCTCAAGGTCATGAGTTGGAAAGTTCTTTTCATTCACCTTAAGTTGTCTAGAAGCATAAGATATAACCTTACCTCCCTGCATCAACACGCAACCTAGGCCAACTCTAGATGAATCACAATAGATCACATAACCATCTGAACCCTCTAGTAGAGTCAAAATTGGAGTTGTAGTCAACCTAGTTTTCAGTTCTGCAAAGCTTTTCTCATAATCATCTGACCACTGAAACTTGACCTTTATTCAATGGAGAGGCTATCGATGAAAATCCTTCCATGAACCTTCTGTAATAACTTGCCAAACCAAAGAAACTTCTGATATCGGTAGAAGAGGTAAGTCTAGGCTATTGTTTCACTGATTCTATCTTCTAAGAATCCACTCAGATCCCTTCACTAGACACAATATGCCCAAGGAAAGCGACATATTGCAACCAAAACTCACATTTTCTAAACATAGCGAATAACTGGCAATCTTTGAGAGTTTGCAGAACAACCCTCAAATGACAGGCATGTTCTTCCTCATTCCTAGAGTAAATGAGGATATCATCAATAAAGACAATAACTAACAAGTCCAAATACTGCTTGGACTCTCTGTTCATCATATCCATGAAAGTTGTAGTAGCATTGGTTAGTCCAAATGACATAACTACAAATTCATAATGACCATACCAAGTTCTGAAGGCTATTTTCGGGATGTCAATATCTCTGACTCTGAGCTGATGATAACTGAATCTGAGGTCTATCTTTGAGAAATAACTAGTACCTTAAAGTTGGTCAAACAAGTCATCAGTCCAGGGGATGGGATACTTATTCTTGATTGTGACTTTGTTCAATTGCCTATAGTCAATGCACATTCTGAGAGAACCATCTTTCTTCTTCACGAACAACACTGGTGCACCCCATGAGGAAATACTGGGTCTGATGAAGCCCTTATCTAGAAGGTCTTTCAACTGCTATTTCAATTCCTTAAGCTCATCTGAAGCCATTCTTTAAGGAGGAATAGAAATAGACTGGGTATCTGGAAGGAGATCAATTCCAAAGTCGATTTCCCTTTCGGGAGGAACTCCGGGAAGATCTTTTGGAAACACTTATGGGAACTCATTGACTACTGGAACTGACTCAAGGGTTGGGGTTTCGAAGCTTGAATCCTTAACCCGAACTAGATGATAGAGATAACTCTTAAAGATCATCTTTCTGGCCTTAAGGTAAGAAATGAATCGACCCTTAGGCGCTAAGCTACTACCCTTCCATTCTAGGATTGGCTCGTCTGGAAACTGAAAATGAACGACCCTAGTTCTACAATCTACTGAGGCATAACAAGAATGTAATTAATCCATTCCTAGAATGATATCGAAGTCTACCATTTCTAGTTCTGTAAGATCTGCTGAGGTGACTTTCTGAGAGACTGTGACATGGAAATTTCTATATACCCGTGTAGCTATAACTGGGTCACCGACTGGAGTAGAGACTGAAAAGGGTTCTGAGAGAGTTTCTGGATTGACACCGAAGTTTACTTTTTTATAGGGAGTTACAAAAGACAAAGTAGCCTGTGTTGTCTTTCCACTGAGTAAACCATATGTGAGCCACATCCTTAAGCTGGTAGGATGCCAAATCAACCCTACCATTACCAGTTACTTGCATCACTCCAAAGATTTTCTTAACCTCATTAATTCAGTTCTGTGGGTCCTCACCAACTTGTGACCCTAAAAACTCAGGCGAATTCATTCTTACAAAATCTCAAACCCTAGTTGCCACTGATCCACCATTTCTATTAATAGGAATTGAACCTGCTGATTGTTTTGGTAAGTCATATTCTTAGCCAAAAGCTAAATCGCATCCAAAACTCTGCATTCAAAACCTCATAGTCTGGGACTAGAGGAACTGCATTTGCATTGTGTGCATTAGCATTCCGTGCGTAAGCTCTACGAGGAGGCATGATCTTAAGCGCATAACGATGGATTAGAACGAGGAAATTGGGTCATAACTCATGCTCGAAAAGAGTAACAAAGAAAATAAAGTTTTCCTAAAACACTTTGCAGCCTTCTTCTCATTTAGATGTGGTGCACTTCACATCCATGAAAAGGACTCTATTTAGTACGGATTTTCAAACATCCTAGGTCTCTTAAACCTTGTACTCTTATACCAAGTTTGTCACTCCCCGAAGCTACCCTCTGGACGCGAACATGGGACTTAAGATAACGGGTGACCCGAAGCTAATCCTGTAGGCATATCATAAGCATACTAAAGATAAACTGAATCAATAAATATTATGCGGAAGCTAAATCATGAGATAATCTAAAATAATTGGGAAATACCCACATACTAAATCTGAATAACATGAAACTGAGAGTTTAACAAAACAACTGAAAAGTCAAACTCTAACACTATAACTGAATCTAACTATGTCTGAAA
>JAJOOS010002393.1:0-24005 GCA_029582725.1 Solanum chiquidenum
AGAATTCAAGTAACCTAATTTCAACTTTCATATACTATCCAATATTTTTGTAACTTTAAAGTAATCTAACTTTCATGTACAATTGCATCTAATATTTTTCTAACTTCAACTTTCAAACTTACTAAATTCAAGAATTTCTAAGTTGGAAAATCCAACTAATCTAATTTCAACTTTCATATATATACTATCCAATATTTTTCTAACTTCAACCGTCAAACATACTAAATTCAAGAATTTCAAAGTTGGAAAATGCAACTAATCTAACTTCTAACTTCTAATTATTTGTTAGTTCTAACTTCTAATACTCAATTCACAATCATATTTTAAAAAATCCCAATTTAGAAGAAAACCCTAAAATCAAAAATCGCCAATTCTCTGTCTAACTAACAATAATCAAATATACAAATTAACAATTGAATAACACAATTCATCAAACCAAAACAATATACTAATTTATAACAAAACAAATATTACTAGAATTGAAAAAAACTAAAATTAAACCCTAACCTTAACAAGCTAAGGAAAAGAGGCAATGGGACGACGGGTGGCGGCGCTGGCGACGAGACTAGCGCTAAGGGAGAGAAGGGTGACGACGATGACGATGTGGGGTGGCGTGCGGCAGCGGCGGCGCAACGACTTGCTTTTTAGAGAGAAGGGAGAGAAGAGGGAAGAGAGAGAAAGAGAAATTGGAAAATGGGGGGAAAACCCCTTTTGGTTCAATATAATTTTAAAAAAAGCAACGGACAGCGTATCTTTGTCCGTCGCTTTTTTAAAAATATTTGACCAAAATTTTGACCAAAAAGCGACGGACTAAGAGAGACGCCGTCCGTCGCTTTTTAAAAATGTTTGACTAGATATTTTGACCAAATAGCAACGGACTAAGAGATGCCGGCCGTCGCTTTTTCTAAAAACTAATTAATAAAATAAAATAAATTAAAAATGACGGACAACGTGGTTTTTTTTAATTTATAAATAATTATTTTTAATAAAAAGCGACGGACGACGTCTCTATATATATTAAATAAATAATAATTAATTATATATATATTTAGAACAAAAAATTCGCAAAAAAAAGCGACGGACTAAGAGATGTCGTCCGTCGCTTTTTTGTCCGTCGCTTTTTAGCCATTTTTTAGTAGTGGTTGTGGGTTTAGCTTGAAGTTTCTTCACCTCATTGCGTTGACTTTTTGAAATTATTTTCACTTGTTGTGTGAAGTTAAGGATTTCCAATTACTTATACTAGAATTGAGCTACTGGTAGTAGATTCTGTCTTAAGCCCTTTATTGGGATTTTTCTCTTTGTTTTTCATTAGATTCCTTTTTGATTTATAAATACTAGGATTTAAATTATTGTTAATGTTTGAGTAAAATTCATTTTACTGGTTGGAGAATCAATAGAAAAATTACAGCGAGGGGTGCGCACGTCACAAGTATGAACTCTGTCCTTGACCCAAAGTCGAGGAAAACATTTAAGTGGGATAAGTAGGATCATAACGGAGATTTTGAACTATGTCCTTGACCCAAGGTCGGAGAAAATATTTAACTAGGATCATAACGTGGGGACATGTCCATACTCTTGAGTTTTTCTGATGAACAACTAAGGTTTGGCTAGGTAATTAATAGAGGACTCCTTGACTATTAAATAAAAATGAATCTTTTCTCGACTAAAAAGATCTCTAGGATTAGTCTATTAACCTGTAGAATTTAAATTATTGCTTATGTTTAAGTAAAATTCATTTAACTGTTTGGGGAATCAATAGAAAAATTCTAGAGAGGGATGTGCACGTCATGAATTTGAACTTTTTCCTTGACTCAAAGTCGGAAAAAGCATTTAAGTGGGATAAATGGGATCATAACAAAGAATTTGAACTATGTCCTTGATCCAAAGTTGGGGAGAGTATTTAATTGGGATCATAACGGAGGGGAATGTCCATACTCTTGAGTTTTCCTGATGAACAATTGAGGTTTGGCTAAATAACTAACTGTCACGACTCAAAGTACACTGTAGACATGACATGACATATAAGACCACAAGAGACCCTACACAAGCCACTTAACATACATAATACAAGAGAATAGAAGTAAAGAGTTAAAAAGAGATAGTCATATAACACAAAGAGTTTGACAAAAGCGAAAGTCTTAAAATAATCCTCAAAGCCATCTATTACATCATAAGGAAAGTGATTGGGACGTAAGCCATACATCAAATACAAATTCCAAAAACAGAAATGACATAAAGCAATAAAAGAGTCTCGGTCCTCAGAACATGAGGACACACCAAGTCTTCAAGTATCTAATACAATCAACTAACCACAAAAGGAAGGGAAAGAGTCGACAAGCCCTACATTGGTGAAATAATGTAGGCACCAAGTATGCATTAGTACGTGGAATGTACTAAGTATGACGAGAATTCAATAAAGACGCGATCATTAAGGGACATAATCGAAAACATGGAATGCATGACCAAGTTAAAGCATAGTAAAATATTTTAAAAAGATTCATAAATCATGAACATGGTCAATGCATCTTTAAATCATAAAGGAAGCTTTATAAAATATTAGTAAGTAACTTAGCTCATTTTGTGAAAAATTTACCATTAACCGACATAGAGCACGTAAGCTATGACATGGAATCTGGTATATCCCTCATACTGAAGGAAGGTGAAACTACTTGCCAAAGAAGAACATCTACACATCATTTTTTGCTAAAATGGATCCACTAGCTAATGTCTATTTATGAAAATCTATGGTGGCACATAGTTATGGGACATGGGTATTCACCACTAATCCACTAGGTGCTAAGCATAAATCTCACGAAATAGTCATTAATGACATTCATTTTATCATCCATGGAAAAGTACAATTAAGATACTAATCTAAGCTAGAAACATCATAGAGTATCTCCTTAGACCATGCGTGAGAAAACCTTTCACGATCCATGATCTTTTCATAATAGATTTATAAGGCCCATATTAATTGACTTCATGCTAGGAATTTCCTACTACTAATGAATATAGTTTTAAAAGCATGAACTATAATGATTAATGGCATATCTGGATACCATACTAATCAAGGCCTAATTTAGGAAAATAGCTCAAAAACATTGAGGGAAAATCTAGATGTCATTCATGTCATGTTGTCAAGCTTCATAAAACATATTGATACCTTAATCTATAAGCTTACTTAATTCATACATATTAATTTCATGAAAATATGCATGATGTCATAAAAATATATTCATAGATTCAAGCTTCTTCATAAATTCATATAAGTTAGGGTTCATAATCAAAATTCATATATATTGCATGGGTTCACATGGAATCAGTTGAAAATCATGTAATTAGGTCCAAATAATCAAAATAAGATCATACTAAAACAATTTAATCCGTACAAATAGAACTCGTGAGGAATTGAATAAAAACCTAATCAATTTTTGGGAAATTGAATTGGAGAATTGAAGAAACTTTGGAGGCTCAATAGGTGATTGGAACCCATTGATGAACTCCCTACATACCTTGATTGAAGCCCTAAGCAATTATAAAGAAAGGAGACTTGAACTTGAAGAACCCTAGATTTTTCTTCCTTGATCTAGAGAGAAGATCTTTGGAGAAAACCTTGGAGAAACTTTTGGAATTTGAGAGAATGAATAAGTTGGGATAAATTTCTACGGGTGAAGGGTATTTATAGGGCTTAGATTTAAGGGTAAAACAACGTAGTTTAGGCATTAATCAATTAGGGAAAATACTTAAAAGCCCTTAAAATAATTGCCGACCCTCATCTACGGTTTGGACCTATGGTTTGTAGGTCCTTCTACTGATTGTATTGTCAACCGTAGATAGGTTCAGAGACTATTAATTAGACCAACTTTTTTATGGAACCCATGTACGGCTCATAGGTCTTCCTAAGGACCGTACATGTCAACCGTAGAAACAAACTTTAAGCTTTAAAATTTCACTATGTCTGGGACTTACCTACGAGACCTACCTACGACTCGTCAAACAACCTACGACTCATATCTCCATTTGTAGGTCAACAACTGGGACTAGGTATTTCAAAAACTCAATACCCAATTCTACCACTTCCCTTCTACGGTCCGTAGGACTTCCTACGACTTGTAGATAGGACTCGTAGATCACCATAGTTCCCAAAAAATGGTTTTTCCCTTTTGAACATAGATTTTCAAATTTTGAGGTGTTATAATATTTCCCCTTTGGGGACATTCGTCCTCGAATGAGACTCAAGATAACATGAATAGATTAGGAGAGAAACTAAAAACTCAACATGAATGCAATTTCATCAAAATGCACATAACCATGGAGAAATATCAACTTTAAGCTAAATCATCTTTTCGTAAACATACTTGCAAATCATACCCAATTGCACATCATCATGAAGCAATCAATCAAGATACATCATTTATTTTGAAAATCAAATTTTTCATGAGCATGCATATATGAGGAAACATGAGAATGACTAAGAACAAAAGAATCCTAAAGAGTAAATATGAGGGGTTAATGCCTCGGGCTAGACCTAAAGATAACATAAAGAGATAGGGATACTAAGACATCACATTGCCCCAACCTCTCACACCAATTCAAAGCAAGGAACCTTTCCAAAAATTTAATTAGTCCCTCACACATACCAACCATGTAACAAACACCATCTATCCCTTGAGAGCAAACCTCGCTAGTCTTTTCGAATCCATCTCCCTCAACCCAAGCATAGCACCAAAGTCTTAACAACCACGGAACCATTGTTACATATAAGTAAATGCTTAAGGAATTTCCACCAAGATTTCATGGTCAACTTCAAAAAAAAATAACCATACAGGAAGTCTTACCATGGCTAACGAAACACCCAACATCACGCAATGCATAACCACAATCTAAAAGACCATAACTTACCAGTCACCGCATCCAGGGAACCCTCATGATTTTGTAGAGTTTGAAGAGCATAGAACTCTGTTTCTGACCACCACTAGAACCTGAAGAAAGGCAAGGTTGAGCTCGTTGATGATTATCTCCTTCATTCTTAGAAACCGAAGGACAATCCCTTATCTTATAATCCATTTTTCCACAAACAAAACATGCATTAGAATCGGCTAAACACTCACCCCTATGTCTTTTTCCACATTCAACTTGGGCACCATTTTCTCACTAGAATCATTACCTTGAGAAGGTTTACCTCCATTAGACCCTGAATGTGAGAAATCGCCACTATCCCTTATTGCCCTCTTTGCATTCCTCATTTTCTCCTTAAGTTTTTTCTTATCTATTTGTCGCGCATGAACCATCAAACGGGAGACATCCATCTCCTCAACAACCATGGAGGTTAGACATTCTTTGACCACCAAGTCGTAAGCCCCCAAAACAAACTTACTCATCCTTTCCCTTGGATTGGCAACTATAGTTGGAGCGTATTTGGACAACTAAATGAATTTTAAAGCATACTCATTCACACTCATATTCCCTTGGCAAAGATTAATGAACTCAAGTAACTTTGCATACCTCATCTCAAGCGAAAGAACCTATCAAGAAAAGCAACCTTAAATTCTCCCAATCAATATGACCCGCATCTATTGCCCTCTCTTCCTTCCATTGATTAAACAAAACTTGAGAAACAGCCTTCAAGTTATAAGTGACTAATTCAACATTTTCTAACGAAGTGATACCCATAATTCCCACTATCTTGTAGACCTCATCAATGAACTCTTGAGAATTTTCCTCAACTTAAGACCCATGAAATTTCACAGGATTCATCCAAGTAAAGTCCCTCACCCTTGTTGTCTCCATACCCACCTTTGGGTTCACAGGATCCACAACCTCTCTATTGGATTGAGCCATCACAGCTTGGGTGAATGCATGAAATGCGACTCAAAACTCATCATTAGTCACTTTCTTGGCCAAAGGGTCAACCAAAACTTGGGGTATCTCATGCTTCAGATTCTCACAAACATTCCTTATCACGGGATTCCTTCGTGGAGCCATATTTTTAAAACCATAAATAGGGTTAGGAGAGGAAGATCTTTATAGAGATAAACTATATGGCACGAATTTAGAGTAATGAAAGAAGTGGAGTTTTCTAAACATCTTATAGTTTCTCATTCATAAATATGGTGCGCTTCACACTTATGAACAAGAATCTACTCGACATGGCTTTTGCGACATCCTAGGACCTTTCTAAACATCGTGCTCTGAATACCAAGTTTTTCATGGCCCAAAGTACACCCTAGACGTGACATGACGTATAAGACCCTGAGAGGCCCTACATAGGCCACTTAGCATACATCATACAAGATAATAGA
Source organism: Solanum chiquidenum (assembly GCA_029582725.1). Taxonomy (NCBI): domain Eukaryota; kingdom Viridiplantae; phylum Streptophyta; class Magnoliopsida; order Solanales; family Solanaceae; genus Solanum; species Solanum chiquidenum. The sequence goes on from JAJOOS010002393.1 coordinate 6,303, forward strand.
AGTAAAGAGCTTAAAAGAGATAGTCTTATAACATAAAAAGTTTAACAAAAGCGGAAGTCTAAACATATCCATCTATTACATCATAAGGAAAGTGATTGGGATGTAACCCATACATCACATACAAAGTTTGAAAACAAAAATGACATAAAGCAATAAAAGAGTCTCAGCCCTCAGAAAATGAGGACACACTGAGTCTTCAAGTCTCTAATACAATCAACTAGCTATGAATGGAACGAGAAGAGTCATCAATCCCTACATTAGTGAAACAATGTAGGCACAAATATGCATTAGTGTGTGGAATGTACTAAGTATGAGGGGAATGTAATAAAACATGAGACGTGATTATAAGAGGACATAATCAAAAACATGGAATGCATGACCAAGTTAAAACATAGTAAAATCATTTAAGAAGATTCGTAAATCATGAGCATGGTCAATGCATCATTAAATCATAAAGAAACTTCATGAAACATTAGTTACTAAGTTAGTTCATTTTGTGGAAACCCGACATAGACCATGTGAGCTATAACATGGAATTCGGTATATCCCTCATACCAAAAGAAGGGGAAACTACTTGCTAAGGTAGAATCCATACACATCATCTTTTGTGAAGGAGGATCCACTAGCTAATGTCTATTAAAGACAAAACTTTGGTGGCACATAGCTATAGGACATAGGTATTAACCGCTAGTCCACTCAGTGCTAAGAATAAATCCATGGAATAGTCATTAATCACATTCTGTAATGACATGTTTCCGGTCGTTATGGAAAAATAATGGGGAAGGAATTTGAGCCAAAAAACTTCTGAGTAGTAACTTGGAAATTTCTAGCATAGGCCAAACTTGGATGAAATTTGAGTCAGGTCAAGTCTAGGGCACTCTGGTAATGGATAGGGGATTCAATTATGATTTTGATCACGTGACTGGATATCCAAGACGTTAAGAGCTTGTACGACTTTACAACATCGAATTTGGCGAGTAAAACTCCTGAAATAGATCTTGGCGTGAAAGGGTAGTTTTAGAACATCAAGGTTGAAGGTGTGTTGCAAAATAGGAGCTTGGAACTCAAATTCCGAGTTCCTATCTCCGTTCAAGCCACCAGGGCGGGGCCACTATGGTGGGGTGGGGTCCGCTGTGATGGGGTAGTCTCGACTTAAACTAGAGAAAAACCCCAATTTCGTTATTTTCTGCAAAATTTCATGCATCAAAGCTAAGGGATGACCCAGAGCAGTTTCTTATCAGATTCCCATGAGTTCTAGCGCTAAAGGTAATGTAATTACTCCCCTAATCCGTATTTTGATTCTTAGAACTTAGAATCTTGGGTAATTATCGTCAGGGGACGGTTTCGGCCTGAAGTTAATGGTGGGAAAAGCCCTAGTTGAACATTAGGATCATGGGTTTGACCTTGGGCTAATAATTTTTGTTATTATCCGGGTAAATTAGACCTTGTTTAGTGATCCTTGCATTAATTGCTTGTTTTAGATCTACAAAGAGCTGAAAAACTCCAGAAAGGGAAGACATGCGTGTCTTAGGAGTATTCAGGCTTGATTTCGAGGTAGGTGATGGTTCAATTTATTTTTGTGTGATATATGCCGGTTAATTGCTTCATTGTATGCATGCATGTATGTGAATAGGGAATGTGAATCAAATCTAATAAAATGATTATGTGTTAACAATTACATGCCATGAACCTATTACTTGATTGTATGATTATGAGCACTGTTCATTATGGGTGCGATTGTGACTGTGGTTGTGCTGAGTGGATTGGGTGTCACATTCCGACACATATATTGCATCGAGTGTCACATTCCGACATATATATTAGATCTGGTGTCACGTTCTGACACATATATTGGACCAGGTGTCATGTTTCGATAGATGTATATTGGATCGAGTGTCACGTTCCGATACACTAACAGTTTGTGTATGGGTTCCATGAGAGGACCACTTGTGATTATTACGTTCATATCTACCTATCATTGATATTGGGAAACTGTATGTTGCTCCTGAATGATAATTGAATTATGCATTATGTATATATGTGTTTTACTGTGTTATAATTACTTGTGTATTTTTCGCTCACCAGGAGTAGCCGCGTGATCCTACCAGTATTGTGGTTTCATGTACTAATACTACACTTGCTCTTTCTTTGTTGAGTACAGGGAATCTTCAAGGGGTTACTGACATACCTCAGTTAGGAGATCATTGACCGAGACAGGATTCGAGGGTGAGCCCGTTATTTCAGACTGTCAGGGACCCATCATTAGTTTAGTCCATTCTTTCGAACTCAGGTTTTTTATTCATTCAGACATTTTGCTTATGTTTAGTTTTGGGGTTGCACCCTTTTTTCCTTAGACTTGTTGATTGGTAGAGTTTTGGTACAATGACTTTCAAGTTCTAGTGGTTGAATTTCCGCGAGAGTAATGTTTGGAGGTTTTGTTAAGCTTCGGAGTTTATGGGAATTCATTATTTAGTTGTCATTTAAACCTGCTTCTGTATCTTTAAATGGTTTAGTTCCTTTAAGTTGTTTAGTCGGGGTGTAGTAATGGTTCTCCCAACGGAGGGTTTAGTGTGGGTGTCAATCACGGCGGTCTGGGTTGTGACAAAGTTGCTATCACAGCTCTAGGTTCGTTAATCTAATTGTATCAATATGATTCTAGTATAGTCTTGCGGAACGGTACGAAGTTGTCTGTAATTTTCTTCGAGAAGCTACATGATTTTAGGAAATCTCTGTCTTCTTCTCCTTTCGTGATATGACTTTATTCCAATTGGTATTTGGTGATCCAAATTGGTATCTAATCTCTTTCACTCTTCTGTTTGAGGATGGTTAACACGCTATACAACGTCGTCAGGCCTGTAGCTCCCATCAATGAGCCAGCAGAGGGGCCTGCGGCATGAGGCCATGGCCGAGTCGGGAGGTAGAGGGAGAGAAAGGGGCAGAGGTCAAGGAAGGGTAGCACCCGCCAGGGGGTGGATCCCCACTTGAGAATATTCCCAAGAAAGAGGCCCCTCCTGCAACCCAAGAAGAGGTGGAAGAGAATGTAGAGATTGAATACGAGGAGGATGTTGAACCAGAGGAGGATGCACAATCTAAGAATACCGGAATTCCTCCCTTAGACCCAGTGTTAGCTCAGCAGATCATGACTTTTCTTAAGGGGTTGGTCTGCCCTGGAGTCCTTCCCATAGTGCAAGCTGCTCAACCTCGAGTAGACCGCCCCATTGTTGCTACTGTTCCCAGGGTGGATGGAGAATTAGACATTGATGCCTTCTTTTGTCCCCTATTGGGTCCTGCAATGACTGGTACTGAGCATGAGATGTTGACTAAGTGAAGCCGCCTGTGTTCCATGGTTTTGAGAGTGAGGATGCCTATGAGTTCATTCTGGATTGCTATGAGAGGCTTCACAAGTTAGGCATTGTACACCAGCATGGAGTAGAGTTTGTGACCTTCCAGCTTCAAGGTGAGGCTAAGCAGTGGTGGAGGGCCTATATGGAATGTAGATCACCTGTCTTGCCCCTTCTCACGTGAACTCAATTTCATGCTTTGTTCCTCAAGAAGTATGTGCCCCGGACTTTGATGGATCACAAGAAGGATGAGTTCATGGCCTTGGAGCAGGCTGGTATTGTAACACCCCATATCCGAAAATAGATCGAACCAGCAGATTTCCAGAAGTTGCAGGTGCAACCCACGGTTGTCGCCCACGGTTTGTCTCCTGGTGGTTCGTGGATGGCCACCTGCAGACCCCCAAAACCCATCCTCCGAAGTCGATCGACGGACTGACAGGACTGATCGTGAATCAGTCAACGGATCATCGATCAGTCCGCAGGTCAAGACCCTTAGGACCCCCCAGAACCCATCCTCAGAATTTGATCGATGGACTGACGAGATGGATCGTGGATCAGTCCACGGACCATCGATCAGTCTGTAGGTCGAGACCCTCAGGGCCCCCAGAACCTATCCTATGAAGTCGATCGATGGACTGACAGGACGGATCGTGGATCAATCCATAGATCATCGATCAGTTCGTAGGTCGAGACCCTCAGAACCCCAAGAACCCATCCTCTGAAGCTGATCGACGGACTGACATGACGGATCGTGGATTAGTCCATGGACTGTCGATCAGTCCGTAGGTGGCTTTAACAGATTTTAAGTCAGGGGTCGTTTGGTCTTTTCCTCATGCGTTGGACCCCTAAACTATGTCGTTTAACCCCTAAACTACGTAGTTCTAGCTAGTTTTAGCCTAATAAACTAACTAGAACCTAACCTAATCAATTATTCACAAAAAATCATCAAATTAGAGCAAAATAGAGGAAAAAGTCGACCAATCCCTAGTTCAAGAACGCAGCGAGTTTTCATCAGTTCCAGCCTCAAAATCGAAAGATTTATCTGTGAATTTTGTCACCAAGTATGTGGGATTTCGCTGGTGGGTTCCTTTGACCCATTAGGTCCCTAGACTTCAGTCAGAATCTTGATTCCCTTAATAATATCTAGACCTAGGGTTTCTTGAATGTTAGAATTGTTGGATTTTAGTCGTTAGAATGATCCAAATCAGATTGTCATGAATTTAGTATCGTTTTGTGTAGATTCTTTCATAAATCTAGAACCCTAGTTATGTAGTTCTTTTAGTTCATGAATTACACATGCTAGGTCAGTTATTTTAGATTTACATGCCTTATATTTGAATGTTTCATTATTAGTACATTAATGTTGCATTTTCAGTTAGCATGTCAGTATTTTGAGTTATCCCGTATTACAGAAATTCAGTTATAAATTGTTATTAACATAATCAATTGGGAGAATCTTAATACCGAGTGGACTCGTGTAAGTCACCCTCAAGTCCCAGAACTACGTGCCCTCGTAGGTTTACAAGTCCCCTTTATGGGCATTGCATTTTATTGATCACTCTAGTCATGCCCCTATACCTCTGGTTGGGTATGTTGGATCCTCTCGATAGGGCGTATACATCAGACTCCACATTTAGCTCATTTAGTTTTTTGTCGGTTATTTAGTAGCTCCCTTACAGTCAAATTCTATTGCATTGATCATGTTATCAGTTACAATCAGATTTCAGTCTCAGCATGTTATAAACTTGGTCATTACATCCAGTTAGTTAATGTTCAGTATTCTCAGTATAGTATCATGCTTATCTCTTATATATGCTTAGATATATGCTTTAGTTCAGTTATGTTTATTGTTTAGCTTTATTCTATCTTGCATACTCAGTGTCTTTCAAGTACTAACGCAAACTTTGCGCTACATCCTCTCGTGATGTAGGTTCAGGTTCTCAGCTTTTGGATCATGCATAGATCAGTTCCCGATCTTGAGCTCAGTAGTATCAATGGTGAGCCCTCATTCTCCAAGGATGACAAACATGTTTTTTTTTTGCTTTTAGTCTTCAGTTTCAGTTTTGCTAGATTTAGCTAGGGAATGTCCCAACACTTCTAGTTAGTTAGAGACTTATTTCAGACATAGTTAGAATCAGCTTTAGCATTTGAGTTTGACGTTTGAGTTGTTGTTAAACTCTTTTGTTTTTATATATTCAGATAGTTATGGGTATTCCCCATCATTTCATTTCAGTTTATCTTATGATTTAGCTTCCACACAGTCTTTTTTTACTTCAGTTTATTTAGTATGCTTATGATATGCCAGCAGGGTTAGCTTGGGTTCACTCATGATCTTAGGTTCTGTGTCCGCATCCTGCGGGTAGATTTGGGGCTTGACAGGTATGACTATAGCTGTGTATGAGGCTAAGTTTCATGTCTTATCCAGATATGCTACACAGTTGGTGACTACAGATAAGGAAATCGGCGAGGCCATGAAGGCCGAGGAAACGATAATGCTGGTAGAGGAGCAGTGCTGCCAGGCAAGGAGGTTTCCCGTCAAGATGACATGGCTCAGTTTCGTGCCTTTTCATACAAGATCGAAGTTGAGGTGTCTAATGCAGTGATCACATGTACTATTTGTGTATGTGATTGTATGGCTACTATTTTGTTTGATCTGAGTTCTACTTATTCATATGTGTTAGTTTAGTTTACCTTAAGATTTGATGCAATTTGTGATGTGCTTGATGCCCCCATCTATGTTTCTACCCCAATTAGCGGGTCTGTCATAGTCACACATGTCTATCGTGCTTGTTCTGTCTTATTTATGGGTTTTCTGACTTGGGCTAATTTGGTTATTCTAGATATGATTGACTTTGATATAATCTTAGGCATGACTTGGTTGTCCTCTATTATGTTGTGCTTAATTGTAATGCTAAGTCTGTGATTCTAGAGATCCCGGGTAGGGAAAAGTTAGAGTGTGAAAGGGTGTACAAGCTTAATCTGGCTAAGGTCATATCTTTCGTTTGAGATAGGAAACTGGTGGGGCAGGGGTGTTTGGCATATTTGGCTCATATTCGGGATGTTGATGATGAGTCTCCCTCTATTGAGTCTATTCCCGTAGTTTCTGAATTCAAGGAAGTGTTTCCTACCGATTTTCCTGGTATGCCTCTGGAGTAGGGATACAAATTTCTTCATTAACTTTGAACCAGGCAGTCGCCCCATCTCCATACCTCTTTATCGCATGGCTCCGGTATTATTGAGAGAGCTTAAAGCTCAAATCCATGAGCTTCTTAATAAAGGTTTCATCCATCCTAGTGCTTCTCCGTGGGGTGCTCCTGTTCTGTTTGTTGAGAAGAAAGATGACAGTATGAGGATGTGCATAGACTATCGATAGTTGAAAAGGGTCACCATCCAGAATAAGTATATGTTACCTCAGATAGATGATTTTTTTTACCAGTTGTAGGGTGCATCGGTTTTCTCTAAGATTGACCTATGGTCTAGTTACCATCAGTTGAAGATTAGGCCTAAGTATGTACCCAAAATGACATTCAGGACCCGCTATGGGAACTATGAGTTTTTAGTGATGTCATTTGGGTTGACCAATGTGCCTGCATACTTCATGAGTTCGATGAATAGTGTGTTCAAACCATTCCTGGATTCTTTTGTTATCGTCTTTATTGATGACATTTTGGTTTATTCTAAGAGTAAGGAAGAGCATGCCGACCATCTTCGTATTGTTTTGGGTGTCCTTAGAAAACAGAAGTTGTATGCAAAATTTTCCAAGTGTGAGTTCTAGTTGACTTCAGATGCCTTTTTGGGGCATGTGGTTTCAAAGGAAGGGGTAATGGTAGATCCCCAAGAGATCGAAGCAGTCAAGAACTGGGTCCGGACTAGCTCTTTGACTGAAGTTAGGAGTTTCGTGGGGCTCGCCAGCTACTACCGATGATTTGTGAAAAACTTTGCTTCTATTGCTACACATTTGATAAGGCTGACCAAAAAGGAGGTGCCTTTCGATTGGACTAACATATTTAAAGAGAGCTTCCAAAAGCTCAAGACTTTTCTAACCACAACACCTATTTTGGCACTGTATGTGGAAGGAAAAGATTTCATTGTTTATTGTGATGATTCGCATTCGGATTTGGGTGCTATGTTGATGCAGGATAATAATGTCATAACTTATGCATCGCGGCAGCTGAAGGTGCATGAGAGAAACTACCCGACGCATAATTTGGAGTTGGCAGTGGTAGTGTTTGCTCTCAAGATTTTGCGTTATTACCTTTATGGTGTCAAGTGTGAGGTGTTTACTGATCATCGTAGTCTACATCATGTATTCACCCAGAAGGACCTTAATCTGAGATAACGAAGGTGGATGGAGTTACTCAAAGATTATGATGTTACCATCCAGTATCATCCGGGTAAGTCTAATGTGGTGGCAAACACATTAAACCGGAAGACCGTGAGTATGGGTAGTCTAGCTTGATTGGGTGTGTCCAAGCGACCTTTGGCCAAAGAGATTCAAACCTTGGAGTCAAAGTTCATGCAGTTGGGTATCTCAGAGAAAGGTGGAGTGCTAGACAGCATTGAGGTTAGGCCTACTTTCATTGAGGAGATCAAGGCCAAGAAGTTTGAGGATGAGAGTTTGAATGAGCTCAAAAAGAAGACAGTGTCTGGCAAGGCACAAGATGCGGCTCTTGATGCGAGTGGTGTTCTCAATTTTAAGGGAAGAATTTGTGTTCCCCGAGTGGATGACTTGATTCAGAAGATGTTGACATAATATCATGATTCACGATATTCCATTAATCTGGGTGTGAAAAAGATGTACCGAGATTTGAAACAACTTTATTGGTGGCCTAGCATGAAGAAAGACATAGCTGAGTTTGTGGCTTAGTACCAAAACTGTCAGCAGATAAAGTATGAGCACCAAAGGCCGATAGGTTTGCTTCAATGAATGAAAATTCCTGAATGGAAGTGGGAAAGGATAGTTATGGATTTCGTGGTTGGTCTTCCCAAGACCTTGGGGAAGTTTGACTCCATATGGGTAGTGGCTGACAGACTTACTAAGTCAGCCCAGTTCATTCCAGTCATAGTAGACTATAATGCTCAGTAGTTGGCTAAGGTTTATGTGAGGGAGATAATGAGGTTGCATGGAGTGCCCCTTTCCATCATCTCGAACTGTGGTACGCAGGTCACAGCCAAGTTTTGGGAAAATTGCATGAGGAGTTGGGAACTCAACTAACTTTTAGCACAGCCTTCCATCCACTAACGGACGAGCAGTCAGAGAGAACTATTCAACTATTAGAGGACATCTTGAGGAAATGTATGATTGACTTTTGAGGGCATTGGGATAAGTTCCTACCTTTGTGTGAGTTCTCCTATAATAACAGCTACCACTGCAGCATAGACATGGCACCGTTTGAGACACTTTATGGGAGGGGATGTAGATCACCCATAGGGTGGTTTAAGGCTGGAGATGTTAAACCTTTGGGGGTTGATTTGGTGAAAGATGCTCAGGATAAGGTGAGAAACATCCAATCTAAGCTTCTGGCAGCCTAGAGTCGACAGAAAAAGTATGCAGACCGTAAGGTAAGGGACATGACATTTTGGGTTGGTGAGCAAGTTCTTCTAAAAGTGTCACCCATAAAGGGGTGATGAGATTCCGCACGATGTGCGTTGTCCTCGATACATCGGACCATTTGAGATTCTTAACTGTGTAGGGCCAGTGGCTTATAGGTTGGCTTTACCACCTAGCCTATTTAGAGTCCACCCAGTGGTCCATGTGTCCATGTTGAAGAAGTATCATGGGGACGGAGATTACATCATAAAATGGGACTCAGTTTTGCTAGACAATGACCTTCACTATGAGGAGGAACCGATTGCAATTCTTGATCGCGATGTACGGAATCTGAAGACCAAGGAGATAAAGTCTATGAAAGTTCAATGGAAGCATCGTCCGGTTGAGAAAGGTACTTGGGAAACCAAAAAGGACATGCGAGACAAGTATCCCAGTTCTTCGACGATCTAGGTACTACTCTACTGTTGCCTTAGCCATTTCTCTTAGTTTATCACTCAGGGATGAGTAATGGGTAAATTGGTATATATTGTAATAACATTTACCCGTCATTATGGGAAAACCAATGGGGAAGGAATTAGGGCCTGAAAACTTCAGAGTAGTAACTTGGAAATTTCTAGCCTAGGCCACACTTGGAAGAAATCTGAGTCAGGTGAGGTCTAGGGAAATTCGGTAATGGATGTGGGATTAAATTATGAGTTTAATCATGGATAGCCAAGACGTTAAGGAGCCTGTACGGCTTTATGGAATTGAATCGGGCAAGTAGAATTCCCGAAATTGATCTTGGCATGAAAGGGTAGTTTTAGAACGTCAAGGGCTAAAGGTGTGTTGCGAAATAGGAGCTTGGAACTCAAATTCTGAGTTTCTATCTCCGTGCAAGCCGCCATGGCAGGATTAATCCCGCTAGGGCGAGGTCATTATGGTGGGGCAATCACGACATAAACCAGAGAAAAACCCCAATTTTGTTATTTTCTACAAATCTTTGTTCTTCAAAGATAAGGGACGACCCATAGCAGTTTCTTATCAGATTCCCACAAATTCTAGCGTTAAAGGTAAGGTAATTACTCCCCTAATCCATATTTGTATTCTTAGAACATAGAATCTTGGGTAATTATCATAGAGGGGGGATTGGCATAAAGTTAATGGTGGGAAAAGCCCTAGTTGAACATTAGGATCATGGGTTTGGACTTGAGTTAATAATTTTGTGATTATCCGGGTAAATTAGACCTTGTTTAGTGATTCTTGCATTAACTGCTTATTTTAGATGAAGAACGAGCTGAAAGACTCACATGTCTTAGGAGTATTCAGGCTTGATTTCGAGGTAAGTGATGGTTCAATTTCCTGTTGTGTGATATATGTTGGTTAATTGCTTCATTGTATGTGTGCATATATGTGAATAGGGAATGTGAATCAAATATAATGAAATGATTATGTGTGAACAATTACATGTCATAAACCTATTACGTGATTATAATTATGATCATTGTTCATTATGGGTGTTATTGTGACTGTGGTTGTGCTGACTGGATCGGGTGTCACGTTCCGACACATATATTGGATCGGGTGTCATATTACGACACATACATTGGATCGGGTGTCATGTTTTGACACATATATTGGACCGATGTCACGTTCTGACATATGTATATTGGATCGGGTGTCACGTTCTGACACACTAACAGTTTGGGCGTGGGTTCCATGAGAGGACCACTTTTGATTATTACGTTCATATCTACTTGTCATTGATATTGGGAAATTGTATGTTGCTCCTAAATGATAAATTATGCATTATGTATATGTTTGTTTACTGGGTTGTAATTATTTGCGTATTGTTTGCTGACCGGGAGTAGCAGCGTCATCCTACCAGTACACCATGGTTTCATGTACTGAAACTACAATTGCTCTTTCTTTGTTGAGTACAGGGCATCTTCAGGCAGCTACTGACATACCTCAGTTAAGAGATCATTGACTGAGATTGGATTCGAGGGTGAGCCAGTTCTTTCAGGCTGCCATGGATCCATCTTTAGTTTAGTCCATTATTTTCGGACAGAAACTATTTATTCATTCAAACATTTTGCTTATGTTAAGTTTCGGGGTTGCAACCCTTTTTTCCTTAGACTTGTTGATTAGTAGAGTTTTGGTACAATGACTTTTAGGTTCTAAGGGTTGAATTTCCGTGAGAGTCATGTTTGGTGGTTTTGTTAAACTTTGGAGTTTATGGGAACTCATTATTTAGTCGTCATTTAAACCTGCTTCCGTATCTTTAAATAGTTTAGTTCCTTTAAGTTGTTTAGTCGGGTGTGATTAACGTTTCAAGGACACTTAATCAAGTTCTAAGCATCAACGATCGTTAGTCAGAATAATAACCCAACTAAATGAGTTAGGGTCGAATTCCACATGGAGTGGTACGTGATTAAGATTCAAGATTCAAGTGTGAACATGCTCAAATCAGTCATAGGAATAGACTTTATCGAATAAAAACATAATTCAAATCAGGGGTGACACGAATGTCAAATAAGAGGGTTTTGGTTTTAATTATCAACTACAGTAGCAGCAAATAACGCGAAAATAACAATAATGAAATGGATTCTTGGGATGTGATTCGACTATAGGCTAATGTAGACAAATGGGTAATTGCAACTGTTAGAAAATAGCTGTAAATTAGTGAATAAGCTATACTATAGAGGAGGTAAACTTTCTCTCAAACAATTTACCCCGAATCAAGTCGATTTCTCTCGAACATCGACAAGCATGCAAAATAAGAACAGCCTACGCTTTAGTCCATTCACTCTCTAGAGCTGAATGTGTGGAAAAGGGTTTAGGATTCACTCTTTAGAGCTGAACCCATGACAACCCAATACCCACAGACCATCAATCAATAATCTTGGTTTCCAAACCTCTCTCTCGAGCAAGCTAAAAACACAAAGGTAAAACTGCATTTGCAACTACAATTCTTAAATTAAACCACAATTATATATTCAAATCACTTCTAAACAACATTTAAACTAACAATTAGAAATACCCATAAACTAAATCAGCCCATAATCACATAATCACACCAAGAATTGGGATTTTAGCTAGACATCATAAAAAGATAAAAAAATCTTTACCAAATTGTGTTCCCATCAACTGGGTACGATTAATTTCGTTTTTACAAAGGTCCAAATTGAAAAATCTCAAAGACTCACTTCCAATTTCTCAAAAGTGAAAAACCTCAATTCTTCAAAGCTAAGGAAAACTTATCTCAATACTAAGAATTCAATAATAATTTGATACTTCCTAATTGATAAAAGATATTAAACTAAATGTGCGAAAACGTAGTTATATTCGCCAAAAAATGTTGCGAAGAGCCATTCAGTGCAGTAAGGCGGGCTCGCCGATACACTCGACGATGCGTCCTTTAGCCAATTCTATCGCCATTTTTTCTTTGCCTTCAGCATCCTCCAGGTCTATAACTTTGGGCGATCCAACACTTCATCGCAGAACTGCTTGGCGATCCGTCGACTGCTCATATCTCTTGTCGACTTGATTTTCTCCTTCAGAGCTTGGCACACTGGAACTTTAGGCGATCAAGGATCCGTTCGGTGACTCGCCAAGTAGACTTGGCGATCACCAGGCTTCCTTTTCTTCAGTCTTTCAGCTTACTTCGTTCATTTTTGCACATTAGTGTCCTTGCATTGTTCCTTAATCCATATACCTGGAAATCAGCGATTTTACATCAGTTATTAGTACAAAACAAGCATTTGAAGACACTAAACTTATATAAATAAAGCCCTAAATGAGTCCAAATCTCGGACTCATCAACACCCCCAACTTAAACTTTTGCTTGTCCTCAAGTTCAGCAGTTCAAAAAGGATGTCTAAAACAGTGCTATATAAGACTCAATCATGAATGCACACAACCAGACTCCACTTACTTATGCAAGGATCAATTGAGCACTCAAAGATTCAAGTTGTGACTAACCATTAGTAAAGATTCTCAAGTTCACAATACTTGCTTCAAATGCAAGTTCAAGCTCAACAAAGGTACTCAAATGCCCTCACACAAAGAATGATTCCATATTCACACAATTGTTCAACATGCTATAGCTCCGGAATCACAAACAACTCTCACACTCACAAAGATGAACACATGCATGAATCCACCCATAGGTTTTCCCTTATTTTCCAATGAACACTTGCTTCAGCTCACTCAAGATCAAAAAGGTCTTTTCTAGGCTTGTAACAGGGCTGAGTGTAAAGGTATGGTCATTTAGGCTCAGTGGCTATTATCCTCATGAAATGTGGTATGAACAACACTTCATTTCCTTTTCTTCATCATTCTCATTCATGCTCACAATTCACCCCATTATTCACTTTCCATGGAATACCGGACACCCCATTTGTTTTGCAACTTTCACAACTTTATTCCACAACCTTTTCATTTTACTTTTCGTTTTCTCTCCTTTATTTTGTATGGAGGGGTTCCATCTTTCTCAAAACCATGGGTCAAGAGAGACTTCTTTGCACTTCTTGATTTACCTTCTCTTTTCACCACACCCCCAACATAGGCTTTTGGCCTATGTTGGCTATTCAAACAAACCACACTTCATGAAAATTATGGGAGAAGGGATAGAGAGAGGTCTCATTAGCATCAAGTTTCTTCCAAGAAAAGTCTAAGGCTCAAAGGGTGTTCAAGCAAAGTTCACACACTCACAAAGTAGGCCACAAAAAAGGTATAATGTCAAATTGTTTCACTGTTTAAAATTGTTGCCTAAAATCATTTCAAGAACTCGCATCACTTAGTCAACCGGACCAACGGGGCAAATTCTAGGTGTCATCACACATGGCTCACGGTAAGATCATCACACAAGGCATTGACACCAATGTCAAACAAGACTCCACACTTTTGCTAGTGTGCAATGTTCATCATAAGAGACTCAATTCGATAATCGGCTAGTCACAATGAGATGAAAGAAGTTCACATATTTTTTATGCATATTCATTTGGCCTCATCTAGTCGCACATTCATGTTTGTTCGATTAAGAGCACTATTCAAGTCATCGGTATTGATCATAACCGATACTCGAATTCGCACAAGAACAGCCACATTCAAACATAATAAAAAAGGGTGGAATTTTTTTTAGAATGGTTCAAAAATCATTTTCAGTTAAAACAAGGAGCCACAAGCTCAAATATCCACAACACAGTGCCAAAATACAATATATAGCACAAAACCCAATATATACAAAAGATATCATCAACACAAAAGGTAGGTATGGAAATACCTCACCCCACCACAAACAAAAGACAATTTGTCCTCAAATGCAATAAAACAACCAAAAATCAATAAAAGAAGACAGAGATGGAGGCAAAGATAAGTCTTGTCTACACAGTCGCTCCATCTGTCGGGACATTAGTGCCCGGTGCAACACTCTAAACATGGGCATCAATGCCCAGAGTCACATCAACAACACTCGATCCACTATGACCTGTCATGGATGTCTTTGTTAGCGATGTCTGAATCACTGACTGGACAATCGTCTCCTCTAGATCTAGCAGGTCTCTATAGATTCTCTCCTCTCTCACCTCTATCTTCTCTGCATCGGTCTCTGTCTCTGACTCATCAGTTGCTCTGTCATCCATTTGTACGTCTCCGGTTGTGGCAGGAGGAATCTCAGAAGTCGTCAGGGCATCCATATCATCAGCTGCCTCCAGAAGTGAAGTGAAGTATGTGGACTTCAAGTAGTCCACGTCCTTCCTCAGATCTGTAAACTCGGCTTTCAAAGTCGTTACCTCTAAAGTCTCCCTCTGTCTACTCTTACAAGTCTCAACTCTCACAGTGAGAGTGTCGATAGATGCTCGTAGGGGAGTCAGTGCATCTAGGATAGAACTCTCAATCATCCATGGCATTGCAGCCTCCAATCGAGTAGCCTTCACATCCGCATAATGGGCTAAGTGTCCCATCTTCAGGAGCATGGCCTGAGTGATCTTGGTCAGCTGGGAAGCAGTAGAAGTACCAAGAGTCTGGGAGGAAGTGGAAGTACCTGATGGCCCAGAGTCCAGAATAGGCAAAGGTGCCTCTACAGGTATATGGTAAATGTCCACCTCTGGGGATGCATCTACCGGGGCTGCTCTCCTCCTGTCAACCTCCTCCCGAGTGTATTCGGCCTCTATACGCTGGATGTCTATCGAGGATATGGGAGTGACCTTAATAGGTCTCATCTCATCATGAAGAACTCCAGCACGCCGACATAACTCTTTAATCAGCACTGGGAATGGAAGGGATGTCTGATATTGTTTGGCCCTCATGGCCATTTCCTACTCTATAAGGAGTCCCATGTTGATGCTCCTCCTGGATATGATCGACCTAAGGCAGACTGCCTTGGGATGCCAGAAGATGGACTTATTCTGGGAAGGCATGATAGAGTTGCTGATTAAGTCAAACCAGTACCGAGCAGCAATATTCAGGTCCTTTTTCTCGATGGGGGCTCCTACGTCGATCCACCTCGGGGTGGTATCAGAAATCAAAGGTGCACGCCAGCCCTTTCAATCATCTAGGGACAGAGTAATAGGCAAGACCTCATATGCAAGTGTAGCACCTAGAGCCTGTCAAGTATAGTATTAATGTACTCATTATTGTACCCTACTTGCTTTCCTCGGACCATGACAGACTTCACTGGTTTGAAAGCACTGGCTTCCTCTTGCCCTTGGGTACCAAGTTACCGTATGTTGTGTAGATCTTCCGGACCCATGTAGGAATATAGAGGCCTCGAGAATCGGTGAAATTGGAGGGTGTCCCTCATAGTGGAATATTTAACCACTAAGCCCTCTGTGGATAGCATTTTCTCCTCTAGAATTGTCCGCAACTCATCAGCTTTTAATTTGTTGAGTAGCCTGGGAGGAAGAATCTGTACTAGTTGCACTGGGGCCACAGGTAGTGCCAGAGATGGCACTGTATCAGCTGTAGGAGGAGTGGTTGCTAGAGCTTTAGATGTGTCTGGGTGAGACCTAGCACAGATCTCTGCTCGCCTAGACTATAAGGGTTGGT
The DNA here is from genome assembly GCA_029582725.1 of Solanum chiquidenum. Classification (NCBI taxonomy): domain Eukaryota; kingdom Viridiplantae; phylum Streptophyta; class Magnoliopsida; order Solanales; family Solanaceae; genus Solanum; species Solanum chiquidenum. The sequence goes on from JAJOOS010002393.1 coordinate 22,221, forward strand.
CATCATCTGGCTTGGAGAGTTCAGCCTGAGAGTCAGCGAACACTCTTTCCCTGTCGGAGTTGTGCTCAGGGGTCTCTGATACGGGCCTCTCTCCCTTTCCCTTGCCTCCCTTGGGAGGTATCATCTTTCCCTTTTACGAGGATTGGCTCCCCCTTCATTTATCACTACACCCCGTGCTCTTTTACAAGGCAGCATGTCGAGGTTGGTTCTACCCATATCTGCAAAAACATCAAAAAGAGTTAGATTCATTTCAAGAAAAGTTACAAAAAAATAGTTGCAGACAAACTCACCGAACCGATAGGCGAGTCGTCGAATCGCTTTAGTGAGCCAGATCGGGCTCACTAAAAGGATTGACTCAAAATTCTTAGAAAAAAATTGGCATGTCGGTGATGGGAAGGCATTTTCGGCGAATCGCCGATAGCATTCGGCGAGCAAGGACAAGCCCATCGAAAGTTACAGTGTATTTTAGGGGTTGGGGCGCAGAAAGGGAAATCAAGAAAGACTTTTGGTAAGTCGCCAAGTGCACTCGGTGAACTCAGGCTTCTTGCCGAAAGTTACAGTACCCACATTTAACAATTGCTTGAAATTAAAGGCAATCAAGAGGGATTCGGCGAACCGCTGAGTGGTTCGGCGAGCTCGACTTAGCTCGCCAAACTTCCCAACGAGCCTACTTTCAACCCCATCTTCAAAAATCAACCCCGCAGCCCTCGAAAACAAAATCAAACCACACACTAGTTCAATTAGGCTTAGACCCATACGACCCATGCCCCTGGCATACTCAGACTTCTCCTGGTTTGGCCAAATTATGCCATTTGATGACTTTAGCCCTTAAGAATGACGTCAACGGCTCCATCATTGGGCAAAACATGTCATTTTCCACAAATGTGGGTTACTCAAACTTCACCCAACTAGACCCAACAAGATTTTGATCAAATTTGAGCATGAAATTGGTGAAATCAACAATATTGGCATATTAGCCAAGATATTCAAATTAAAATAGGCACACAAGTGCAAAAATAATGAAATCAGAGAGGCACATCACACATCACTAAGATAAAAACAATTGCGAGTGAGTAAAATTGCTAAATACGAGTTCGGGGTTAGGAAAACTAACCTTGAATGCCGAATAAATAATTTGAAATGCTAGACGACAAAGATATTCAACTCCGAACACACAATCGATGACTAGAAAGTGGTAAGAATGCAAAAAAAATAGAAAAATATAGTGCGGGTGTGATTTTGGAAAGTTAAAAAGTGAGGGAATGTGAAAGAGTTTGAAAGTTTAAACTTTGGCCTTTAAAACCGTCTAGTTCTCGCCCATTAAGAAACATTAGTTTTGCTCACCGACCCACTCGGTGACACGCCGAGTGGCACTTACCTCGTCGAGTTTTATAGAACCTCCAGTTAATATGGGGGTCCAAACGGCGGACAAAGTCGTGATCGCCAACCTAGTCAGCAATTCACCAAGTAGTCCATGGGATCACCGAGTTTTACAGACTCTAATTTCAAAATTCCTTGAGTCCAACGGCAGTCTAGATCTGTAACACCCCAACTTTTTTAAACGTCTAAATTAATTCGTACATTCGTGGAAAGACAATGAGGGTGAGTAATAAATTAAGAATGATGTGGTATGTCATATTTTAAGTGTTCAAGGGTTGTATCTCAAGTTTTGAAGTTAGGTAAGTGGAAAAATAAAAGTTGGCGAAAGTTACCATAAATTCCTTTTTAAAGATTTGTCTGAAATTTGGGTCAAATGTCTCGGACGTTTTCTCCCAATATATTAAG
>JAJOOS010002394.1:0-10583 GCA_029582725.1 Solanum chiquidenum
GAAATAGGAGTATATAAAAATAAGAAAATAATTCCTCAATAACAAATTAAATTACCTTTCCTTAATTAAAGGGACCTAATTGACCAAGTGAAAAAAATTAGTACATATATTTATAGATATCACTTGTTGAAAGTGCAGCACAGTGATGTTTGTCTACCTCGTGTTTTCTTGTAGAAGAATCTAAAGATGACACGTGTACACTGTAGATTCGGAAAAAACTAACCAAACACTGTCTTAACCAATTAAAATTTAACAAATGGCTTGTTGTGGTAAGTTAATATTTCTGTAAAAATTTAGTGTTTTATTTCCTAATATTGAAAAAAGGACTGGGTTTAGTTGGGTTTAATTACTGGTAGGTGGGTTAGTTTTTACTACTTTACAGATTTCTTTTGGCAAGTGTAGCTGATATGGTAAATGTCAATTTCAAGTCTTTCCTCTTTTAAATAAAAATATACCAACAACTAAGGAAAAAAGTTCAGATTTGTCTATAATTCCAAATTGTTCAATTTTATGTGCTATTATACTTTTGGGTCATTCATATCGTTAAGATTATAGTGTGAAATGACAAAATTAACGTGTCAAAGTACTTTCATGACAAAGTTTCGAATCTAATTCAATTGTTCTTAATTAACTTTTTAGATTAGAGTTTCATTAGGGGGTTAAGGCCTAAGGATAAAATGAGACTTTTCCTTAATGAAGGGTAAGATTAAATTCAAAATATATTAGAGTGAATCTGCTCAAGTTCAGATAGTAGCGCATGATCAAATTTGAGAATTTTTTCCCTAAAATACAATATTAACAAAGCAAAGTGCGATGCACAAGGTACATTCTAAGTAAACTACAAACCCATTGGTACAAGTATTTTTCTACAAGATTGAGTAACAGTATTTTAATCATTGAAAACAAATGAGAAATATAGGGCATGAAGGAGAATTTATGACAATAATCAAATTTTACACAAAATTACTAAAAATGAAGAAAAGAAAAAGTGGTAAATTTCTCTTAATTTTTCAAATAGATAAGTAAAAATAAATATATTTTTAATATCAAGTAAAAATGAACGAACGAAACAAAATTAAATATATATAATATAATAAATTTGACAATTAATAAGGAAGAGACAAAGAACTTTCAAAGAGATAAAATCAAATTTTGTGTTAAATATGTGTAAATACGAGAAAGATTCTTGGAGCCAGAAAGATCTATTCTTACTGATAATAAAAATATTTTAAGAAGGGTTATTAAAAGTAGAGTTACCGAAGATGAATAATAAATTGTTGCGTTTGACTAGGAGTATTAATAACTAAGGTCAATAATTTATTTGAGCCCATAAACTGAATTATACTTATATTTAAAATGAAAAAGGTGAAGTTATAACACTGATGTTATTTGTTTTGAATTTTGATCATAAATTAGGAGAGGATGGCTAAACAAAAAAAATCAATTGAAATGAGTTAATCGTCAAATATATCTCCACCTTATTGGGTACATTACATTAGCTCAAAAAAACATATGCACTGATATAAAATATAAAATAAAGTCCATGTGCATAATCACTATGGATCGTAGTAGGATAGTTGTATTTCAAATTTAATTTTTTTAAATATAAAAATAATTTGAATATTAATGGATTTGAATATGAATATCAAAAATCGGATGAAAAATCTATTATATGTAAAAGGATTTATTATAAATAGTAAAAAAATTCTACATGAGTTATCAAGATAAGTCAAAATGTAATGTGGATGGCAATTAAATTTGCAAGATCGCATCACTATTACATGTTTAAACTTTAGAGTAACAACCAAAAATGTGATTTAATAATTAATTTGAAAATCATGGATCAAATGTCAAAGGATATAAAAAGAAATATTAGGTATTTTTTTTATATAAATATATTTAAATTTTGATGGGAAATAATAAATACCCAAAAAATAATCGTTATAAAAAAATATAGGTTTGGGGCATTTAGAATAGATTCCTAAAGTAGAGAGGCAAGAAGAAAGTGATGGTGGGCATGTATGTATCTACTTTGTATTAAGAGATTGAGACTTATGTGATGTGATGGAAATAAGATGGTGATTTAAGTCATATGCAGCCCTTAAAGTTGTCCTCATATTTTATTTTGATACCTTATCTTAAATTTGTTCCAATTGAACATTTTTATTAGTAAAAAAAAAATACTCATCAAACATTTTTTGACAATAAACAAAAATTAGAGATTGTGTGTCATACACTCGCCACTGATGTGGCATAATAACTAATGAAAAAATGACATGTGCCATAATAACTATTACTGTAAAAATAAATTAGGAAATACTCTAAAAGCTATATTTTCAGCCAAAAAAAAAACAGAAAATATTTCTTCCCCTTTTCTTCTTTGCAGAAGCCAAGAACACCCCATCCACCGGCCACCCCCGACGTCCATTCTTCCCCATTTTTTTTTCCTGTCAGAACACACACAATCGTTGCCGGTTAAAATCACGTGCACTTTGATAATCATCCTCACCCCACCTTTTGAATTCTTTAACGATTTCAAAGAAAATAATTTCAGATTCGTATTAGTTTTGTCGGAAAAAATGGAGTTTCGCCGGAATTATTTTTAACTCAATTTAATTTTTATTTTTGATGAAATTCGCTTCCACAATTCAAATGAAAATCTTTATCAATAAACTCTTTTATCTTTTGTGTTTTGACTTGTTATTTATTTAATTGATGCTTTTTCGATGAAGATAACAACAACGATGATATTGCTGATGGCGGAATGATGGATTATTTGAGAAAGGGGTGTGTCGATGGTGGGAAAAGAATGGCGGACGAGGGTTCTAGATAATACTATTGAATTGAGAAGTTCCATTGGGAAAGATGAATTGGGGAAGAACTGCCAGCGATTTTTTCTTTAAAAAATTATATTCATTTTATGATTTTTCTTATGTTGACATGTTCATTTTTTATTGGTCCATAAAAAGTTTTTTTTTGGCTTCACGCGCCACTTAAACGTGTATTACACTTATAATGCTATGTCATCCAAAAGTATTAAATCAGTACATGTATTGAAGGGTAGAGGTGTTCAATAGGTACAACCTCTAGTTGAGGTGTCTAACAGAATTATGCGAATAACTTTAAGGGGCCGCAGATGACTTAAGCCTAAGATGATTTTATTAGTTTTTTTCATGCAACATTTGTTTTTTCTCCACACTATTCTCTAATGAGCCAATTTTTTTTAGCTACGAATAGTTTTTAAAAGTTATTTTAATAATTAGAACTAATATTATAAAAGCTCAATAAATAAAAACACTTATTTGGAGTTTGTCATTTATATAATAAAATAATGATAAAAGTTTGAAATTTCAGGTTAGAGTAGGTAGAGAAATTTCAACCATAACATGTAGAGTAATCTGAATTGAAACACCTGTAATCATATTAGTCCTTGGTGTACTCAAGTTGAATTATTTGCCTGATTAAATTAATATATTTTATTAGATCACCTTTATCGATATTAATAGGGTAATTTTGTCTATATATTGTACTAAGATAATATCACTTTGTAGAACGCTAAAAAAAAATGCCACAAAAATTAAGCGTTTGGCTTCAATTTTTCAAATATTTTTGGCAATTCATATTTGGGTGAAGACTCACCATGTGTTTAGCCCCAAATATTTTCAAAAATGTTTGACTATTTCAAAAATATGATTTATACTCATAAGTTCTAAAAAATATTAAAAATACCCATATATTTATATTATTATTTTATAATAAATATGTTCCATTAAAAATAACTTATAATATAATTGATAACAATCCACAATAACAAAATAACAATATAGGCAAGACAATACATTAATCGCATATTCAAACTTGTCACTGATTCAATTATAATTATTACCACATTAAACACAAATTGTTCTTTTTTTCTCAATTTTTATCACTCAAATTATAACTCAAACTTTTTCGGAGTAGGAATAACAAATATTAATTGAAATTAATAAAAAATGATATTTTTTATAAAATATAAAAATTTGAGGTAATTTTTAAATTTTTTTAAAATTCTCAAATATTAGGATTTGACCCAAAAACTAGTTTATTTTAATATTTGGGAACTTGGGATACTTGGCAAATATATATTTGCAAAGTTATATAACAAAACACCAATTTTCAAGTTTTTCCTAAATATTGTTGGGGGCCAAACGGGTTCTAATTATTGTTCAATTATTTACACCACAGGCTTGTCAAATCACATATCTATTCCTCAAATTGGGCCCATTGGTCTTAAATCGGGCCCAGTATTCCTCCTTCTTTCCTACTCGGCCCATACATTTCTTCGTTACTACCTAAATATCTCGTTATAATCCTTCCTCATGTAACGGATCCACATTTTAAATGTTGATATTTTGAATTATGAAATACTCCTATATATTTAATTTTGTTTCTTCTTATGTTCGTATATATATATATAGTTGGTATATTGACGGGTTAAACTAAATTTGGGTGGATCGAAATGAGTTGAATCTTATTATACCCCCACCCAACCCCGGCTCCTCCTCGTTCTACACTTGACAAGGCATTTTAATTGTTTTAAAAAACGAGTCAAATAAATTTCATCTTGTAACTAATCACTTAATCAATACAAGCTGGTCAATTCATAATTTATGAAACAACAATTATCTCAGATTAGTGTCAGTGGTGTGAGCCATATAATAATTTTTTTTTCTTTCTCGCATTGACATTTGACAGTGGCTTTGACGAGTAAACTTAAGATTAACTCAGTTTTAATTAGTGTAGGAAATCACCAATTACAATTTGTAACAATGGCCAATAAGTAGTACCCTTTATCCTAATGATGCTAATGAAAATAGCACAAACCTTTCATTAGCTCTTTTTCTGGGATATTTATTCAGTTTTTGACCTTTTTTTCTTTTCTTTTTTTTTTAATTTAAGAATTTTTTTAAATCACGATTTCAAGATTCATTTTGAACTAGTTAAAAAATTTAGGATAAAATGTTAGACCATATTTAAAAATTTATAGATGTTAGACGATAATCTAATATTTTGTCCATTTATTTGCACAACTTTTGAAAATAAAGACAAAAGCTAAAATAATGGCATAAAATGGATTAAAGGATTATTTAATCAGTCAAAGCAACACAAAAAGGAATTCTCACTTGACCAAAAAAAAATTCACAAAAATTTTCTCAGAATGTTTTTGCGACTGTATCAAACTTTCTTTTATGTGATCTTTCTTAAATTTTTTGTGCCTATAATAAAAAATGGAACAATCGAGAGGTCATTCTTAATGTTTTTTGCGTAATTATATTAAATAGTGTCACATATATTGAAACAGAGAGAATTAATGATAAGGCTTTCTTATATTTCAGTTTAAGTTGCTTTATTACGAAGAAATACAGTTAGTAGCAGTGCTCCCCTCCATTACCCTTTCCCTTCATTTTGTCAAGTGCACGACTAGATGAGAGATATGTGTCTTATTTAAAGTTTGAAGGTCAAGATTTTATTATATTAACAAATGTCACAATCATAGCTAAGTCAACTAATTTTAGAAAACGATTTTCCAAATTTGGTAAGAATTACAATATATTCCATACCAAATTTGATATTTATTAATATCATATTATATTTTTATATTTAAATGTAAAAATATAAAAATCTTCTAATCATATTAATTAATAGCTTTTGAAAATCAGTTTTTGCTATTTCCATATTTATTTTCCTCTCAGAATATAAATTACGAAGAAGAATTTTAATTACTCGGACACATTTGCGGTTTCTTCTTTACCTTCTCTTTTCTATTTTTTTTTCTTTTAATTTGTTGGGCAGATTCTAATAAGAATTGGATTTTAACTATGGGTGGGCAATGATATGACCAACGTTACCGTGCTTTACCATATATTCCATACAAAATTTGATATTTATTAATATCATTAATTTCATCTTATATTTTTATAATCAAATGTAAAAATATAAGATGAAATTAATGATATTAATAAATATCAAATTTTGCTTGGAATATATTATAATTTTTTACTAAATTTAGAGATTAGTTTTCTAAAATTAGTTGACTTAACTATGGTTATGATATTTGTTAATATAATATAATCTTGACCTTTAAATGTTAAATAAGACACACGTCTCTCATCTAGACGTGCAATTGACGAAATGGAGGGAAGGGGAAAAAAGAAAAACAATTAGCTACACCATTGTAAATCCTAATTAATTAAGAATAACTAATTATACCAAAAAGGAATTAGAACGCACACTTAAATACATGTTCTCCTAATTAAATTTTCTTTATTAAAAAGAAATAGTAGTAAGTAATGTTTTGATCACAGTGCAAATTTAACGGAACGATCAAATGTATCATCATTCTTTTCTTGCTTGGAAGAAAATAGTGGGTCAAATGTCACACTTTTTTTTTTGATAAATTAATTTTCTAATTAAGGTACAGTCCCACATGAAAATGATGAATTAGCATATTGTAGATGAATATGACATATGATGAGAAAAGATTATCTTGGTAAGCAAGATTAACAATTGAAATTCGAGTTTTGCTAATTATGCAAATTTGCTAGAACACGCTCCAACATAGGCAATATAAGGAGTACTTTAATTAACTTATACGTTGTCAATGTATCTAAGAGGAATTTTTACACAACCAAACTACCTAAACGATACTATAGGTAACCATTCATAAGAAATGAGATAACCTGCTACAACATGTTAAATTATGCTCAATATAAAAGTTATTTTGCATTTTGAGTGTATACTAATATATTTGAAATTTTATATCCCAACAAGTGTAACTTTTTGGTTAGAGATATCATGTGTATTTCTTGGTAAGTATTTTTAATGTTATGTGTAGATAGACTTTAGGTACACTCTTACCAATTGGTGAAATATCTCTTTCATAGAGAGTCTTTTTTATTCCTTTGGCTGCAGGTTCTTCTTCACAGTATACTGGCAATTTAATTATATTACACATAATTAATTAGTAATTATAAATTAAATAATGTCTAAACATGTCTATATAAGCATAACTCATAGACTCATGCAAATACACCTATTAAACATTCACATTATCTTTCTCTTATTTTCTAAACTAAGAAAAGAGGAAACAATATGAGTATTTTTATTTTTTCCAGACCAACACTTTTATGTGTTATTTTCTGCATTAATAGCATTTTGCTATTTCCAGAGTTTGTCACTGCTGGCGTTACAAGGCATTACAAATTTGACGTAGGGCTCTTGAAATTTACTAAATCAATCAATTATACTTATGAATTGTTTTTGAGCAATTTTTTTTAATGTTTTTAATTTTTGCAGATAAGATTGAAAAATGTGACAAGGTTATGTAAAACAAAGACAATTGTCACTGTGAATGGGAAATTCCCAGGGCCAAGAGTTGTTGCTAGAGAAGGTGATCGTTTAGTGATTAAAGTTGTTAATCACGTCTCCAACAATGTTAGCATCCATTGGTATGAATTCTTATCTCCTCAATTTTCAATTATAAGTACACTATGTATTGTGATCAGAGATGAATCTAGAATTTAGAAATTACTTTATTCACATTGATAGTTAGGATCAAGCGTTAATCTCTATCATGCCGAAAATTATACTCCTGATTTGAGCACAACTATATTTCTTAACTAAATCCAGAAATCAAGTACGTGTGTCACGTTTGACTATGACTTTGACGGTTAGGGGTATCCGTGAACCAGTAGTGGATTTATAGGTAGATTTGCGATGTCCGTGAACCCTTGATCTCTCTGTCATGTGCATATTTACTAGATTTGATTTCATGTTATATGCTACCACCCCTGTTGCGAAAAGAATAAATGATAAACTTGATTGAATGCTAAGTTATTACTTAAAGATCAAGTAAGGATCAATTCCCGCTTGGTAATTCTTCTTTTTTCCCTCCCTCCTTTTTAGTAGTACACCCATGTTATAGAAATCTTAAACCCACTTCCAATAATGACCGTGACATCCCTGTATCATCACTCGAACTTTGTCATAGACATAATATTGACGTTCACTAACATAGATCATAGTCCGAGTGAGGAACAATATATGAGTACTTTAGTTGAACTCACATAACTTGCCCTAGATTCGTCTCTCTTACTACATATCTTTAACTGTCCATATACATATATATATTAATAATAAAAAGATTAATTTAGTAGCGTATCTATATCTGCTTAATTAATTATTTTCAATAAAACAGGCATGGTATTAGACAACTACAAAGTGGATGGGCAGATGGACCAGCATATGTCACCCAATGTCCAATCCAAAAAGGCCAAAGTTATGTTTATAATTTCACCATTACTGGCCAAAGAGGAACTTTATGGTGGCATGCTCATATTTCATGGATGAGAGCTACACTCTATGGACCTCTCATCATCTATCCTCAACACAATGTTTCTTATCCATTTGCTAAACCCCACAAAGAAATCCCCATCATTTTTGGTAATATCAAATTATAATATATAATAAACACAACTCAATGTCTCTATATTTTACTTTTAATTATTTTAATTAACATGCATGTAGGTGAATGGTGGAATGCTAATACTGAGGCTGTGATTAATCAATCACTTGTTACTGGAGCTGGACCTAATGTCTCTGATTCATACACCATTAATGGTCTTCCTGGACCATTATACAATTGTTCTGCTAAGGGTACACTTTTTTATCTTACGCATACCATGATCGTTTTTTTTTATATTGTCAGTGTATAGATTGACTAATTGATGAGAAATTGTTTTGACGTTGCATGTTGCAGATACTTTTAAGTTGAAGGTAAAACCAGGGAAGACATATATGCTTCGTATAATCAACGCTGCACTCAATGACGACCTTTTCTTTAGAATAGCTAATCATACAATGACAGTTGTTGAAGCAGATGCACTTTATGTCAAGCCATTTGAAACAGACATAATTGTAATTACTCCTGGACAAACCACAAATGTCCTCCTTAAAACACATCATAATCCACAACAAGCCACTTTTGTTATGGTAGCTAGACCCTATTTTACTGGACAAGGTACATTTGATAATTCCACTATTGCTGGAATTCTTATGTATGACGACGATCATCATAATTCACCATCATCATCGTCTAACAATATTTCAATTAAAAATCTTCCAATTCCAACACTTCCACCAATTAATTCCACTTCATTTGTGTCCAATTTTACTAACAAATTTCGCGCTTTAGCTAGTGTGAAATTCCCAGCTAATGTTCCGCGAAATGTTGATAAACACTTTTTTTTTACCGTAGGGCTAGGTAGTAACCCGTGCCCAAATAATCAAACATGTCAAGGTCCTAATAATTCATCAAAATTTGCTGCTTCTGTTAATAATGTTTCTATGATTCTCCCAAACACAGCGTTACTCCAATCTTATTTTTTCAAAAAATCAAATGGAGTATATACTAGTGATTTTCCAAGTGTTCCTTTAGTTTCCTTTAATTACACTGGCACCCCTCCAAATAACACAAATGTCTCTAATGGCACAAAAGTTGTGGTGCTTCCATTTAATACTTCAGTGGAAGTGGTAATGCAGGATACTAGCATTCTTGGTGCTGAAAGTCATCCTCTTCATCTTCATGGATATAATTTTTATGTTGTTGGACAAGGTTTTGGTAATTTTGACCCGAAAAACGACCCTTCTAATTATAATCTTGTGGATCCTGTTGAAAGAAACACAGTCGGAGTTCCATCTGGTGGTTGGGTCGCTATTCGATTTCTAGCTGACAATCCTGGTGAGTATCATTAAGTTCTATACATTATCATGTCGCTTATAATTATACTAATAGCTAATAAGCATTAATTGGTAAAATGGATATTTAATCTGCTATCACATGTTAAACTACAGGTCAGGGGTATATAACTAAGTTTAATTTATCATATATAAGTTCTTTTTTCCTTGATAAATCTAGTTGTTTGGGACATCATCTCAAGATAATTGAAGTGACAATTTCATAAAAATGGAATTACTAATTACCTGAAAAATAAGGCAGGTTATCTTGTTACAATAGATTAAATTATATATAATGACAACGTAAAAGTTATTCACATTATCGGTGTACATAAATTAAATTAAATAGATGGGACTTGACTTTTTTTTTTGTGGTATGAACAGGAGTTTGGTTGATGCATTGTCACTTTGATGTGCATTTGAGTTGGGGATTGAGAATGGCTTGGATAGTGTTAGATGGAAAACTTCCTAACCAAAAATTGCTCCCACCTCCAGCTGATCTTCCAATGTGTTAACAAACTCATCAGTTCTGATACTTCTTTCAATAATAACAGTAATTATACAAATTTTATTTGAGTTGTTTTGCATTTGTGTGTTTTGTTTTTCTTGCTTCACATTCTTCATTGAAGAATTGTTGCACCAATGAGGAAGGATATTTTGTTTGTGTAAAACTTTTGTCATGAATCAATAAAAATCCTTTTCCCCCCTCCTATTATCACCCTTAAAAGTTAAAACTATCAAACATCTTATAAATAGCTCATTTTTCTGTTTATTAAACAACCTATGTGAGACTTTATTCGTACATTCAA